>JAJAGP010005378.1:0-34302 GCA_025084515.1 Ancistrus triradiatus
CCTCTAAAACCTAAAAATGAATAAAAGGCGAATAAACAAAACAGAAAGCGAAAGGAAAGAGCGGGGACTCTAAAAAGAGCGCAGGGATGAGACTGGTGAGGTCTCAACAGCACGTTCTGCCAGCGATTCCCTATTAAACGCAGCTGAGCAGGGATCGGGGCTTACGAAGCGTGCCGGGAGTGGAGACGAATGATCCCACACTTGCTTCCACTGGCAAAGCTCTTAAATAGCCAGAGAAAGCAGGTGAGGATCATTAGCTGTAATCAGCCGCCTTACTGACGGGGCGACCGATTACAGAAGCAGCCACAGATGCCGCTGGCAAAAGCAGCTCAACACTGGCCACTAGCGTCGAGCCGGAGGCACCTGTGACAGTACCCCCCCAAGGGGCGGCGTCCCGACGCCCCTAAGTGCATACCATCGCGCCCATGGCTTGCCGAACACGCTCGGGATTAAGAGTCTGGCGAATGGGGGGACCCTGGTAGGCAGGGCAAATCCCCAACAAGGTACTGAACAGGACGGGAGGGCAGGTTATGGCAGGTCCTATGCCTACAGTGGGCCGAGTGACCCACAGACTGGTCTCGGAAACCACACTAAGGGCAGCTAGCTGAGGAACGGGACTCAGCAGCTCAAATGCGGAATCCAGCGACTCAGGAGCAGAGCCCGAAACCGGGCCCAGGACCAGCAACTGACGGGCGGGGCTCGGCAGCTCGAGAGCAGAGCTCAGAGGCTCAGGAACGGGGCTCGGCTCTGGCAGAAAAGGAGCCGGATTCGAGCCGCTGAGACCGACAAAAAAGGCCGAGGCCAGGGACCTGGCCAGCCGCATGGACGCCAAGGACCTCAGAGAAAGAGTCAACAGAGGGGACCAAGGCGGAGCGGGGGCCGGTTCCAATGACTGAGGCGCAGGGATCAGGGCCAGAGATCGCGGCGCTGGAATCGGTCGTGGTGCGTGGGATCGGAACCATTGATGGCAGCGCAGGAATCGGTCGTGACCAAGGCGCGGGGATCGGAAGCAACGATCGCGGCGCAGGAAGCGGTCTAAATGACCGAGGCACAGGGGTCGGCGGCAACGACCGGTGTGCAAAATACCCAGGCGTGGAGCTTTCTCGCTCAGACGCGGGGCTTGGAGGCGCAATGGGCTCCTGTACGGGGCCAGGCGGCGCTAACTGTCCAATCGTGGAGTCCTTCTGCTCAAACACGGGACTAACTTGCGCGGCAAACCCAGGTACAGTGCCAGGGGGCGCCAAATGTTCAAGCACAGGGTCTGACTGTCCAGGTGCGGAGCGTGAGTGCGCGGCGAGCCCAGGTTCAGAGCAAAAAAACGCTGAGTCCTCTTCTCTGGAGCTTAACGACTCAGCGTGCTCCTGAACGGGGCTAGGCGGCGCTGTAAGCCTCTCCATGGAGCCTTTGTGCTCGAACACGGGGCTTAAAGGCGCATAAGGCTCCTGTACGGGGCCAGGCGGCGCAAACTGCCTCACCGTGGAGTTCTTGTGCTCGAACACGGGGCTTGCGTGCGCGACGGGCCCAGGTACAGGGCCAGGGGGCGCAATACGCTCAGGCACAGGGTCTGACTGCCCTGGTGCAGAGCTCGAAAGCGCGGCGAGCCCAGGTTCACCGCTGGAGGGTGCTGAGCGCTCATTTCTAGAGCTTGCCAGCTCAGCACGCTCGTGAACAGAGCTAGGCGGCGCTATAGGCCTCTCTGTGGAGCCAAGAGTGCTCATACACGGGGCTTGTGGGCGCAGTAAACACCTGTACGGGCCAGGCGGCACTGAATGCCTCTCCGTGGAGTGTAAATGCTCAAACACGAGGCTTGAATGCGTGGCGGGCCCAGGTACAGAACTAGGGGGCGCCATACGCTCAGGAATGGGGTCTAACTGCCCTGGTGCGGAGCTTGAGTGCGCGACGAGCCCAAGTTCAAAGCTAGGGGGTGCTGTGCGCTCACCTTGCCAGCTCGAGCGTTCAATGTGCTCATGAACAAGACTAGGTGGCGCTAAAGGCTCTCGCACGGGGTCTGACTGCCCAGGTGCGGAACTAGAGTGCACGACAAGCCCAGGTTCAAAGCTGGGGGGCGCTGTGCGCTCGCTCAGCCAGCTTGAGCGTGTAATACGCTGGTGAACGGGGCTAGGTGGCGCTATAGACCCTGGCATGGGACCGGGTGGACTTGAGCCATAAAGAATGCTATCCGCTCTCTTCCTCGCACGCTGATCGAGGCAGATCTCCGCCAATTTGGCCAGCTCGATCAGGTGGTCAAAGGAAGAGGCGGGTGGGAGGAAGCACAGCTCAATGTCCACGTCATAATTGAGCCCTGATCTAAAGGGCTCCATGAGGGCCGGTCCCTGCAGGCCGCCCGAAAACCTTGCGTGATTTCAAATATATCGATAGGTTCGGGGTCAGGAATAAGTGGCTGAGGGTCAAAGCAGGCTATGCCGCACCATAGTCCTGGTTGACCCTTTGGGAAAACGCCGACGGTTACGACGGCGAGGGCTGGGCAATTTGGGAGGGTCAGGATGGAGAAAATCATCAGTGACGTGGCCACAGACACTGAGTGGCCCCCCAAAAGCCAGCCGTGACCCGGCTGGCAAAACCCGCCGTCTACGGCGTCTGGGGACCTCCATATTGGAGGTCCAGAAGCTAACGCTGGGTCCCCTGGCTGGTGGGATCATTCTGTCACGGGGTTGCGCCATTTAGTAAAATGACGAACCCCAAAAACTCAATGAAAAGGGATGGGACCCAAGTGCAGTTAGCTCCAGATGGTTTTATTGAACTGAAATAAAATGATATAAATTAAACTGAATAAATAAATATAAATGAATGAATAACAAAAATAATGTGAGCCTCTGTGTGTGTGTGCAAAAGCAGCGAATGAGAGAGCTGCATTCACACACAGAGACGTCACCAGCACGCTTGAAAAGAAAAGCGGGAGACGGAGAGAGAGCGGGAGGGGGGAATTCCCTCTAGTTGACGTCACCTCTGAGCGCGCACACACACGAAGCGGCCGGGGGCGTGGCCCAGCACTCCTGCACGCTCAGAGAAGTTAGAGGCGCTGCGAAAGCGCAAGGAAGGGGGAAGCAGGCAGAGAGGAGCCAGAGATGGAAAAATAAAGACGAAATAACGCTCAATCTACTCTACCTAAATTTCCCTGTCAACCTTACCTCACGTCTCGCGACGCTACGGAGACTCCACCCCTGTACGGACAGAGACTGTCCTCTAAAACCTAAAAATGAATAAAAGGCGAATAAACAAAACAGAAAGCGAAGGGAAGTGTGGGGGCTCTAAAAGAGCCAGGGATGAGACTGGTGAGGTTCTCAACGGCACGTTTCTGCCAGCGATCCCTATTAAACGCAGCTGAGCAGGGATCGGGGCTTACGAAGCGTGCCGGGGAGTGTGGAGACGAATGATCCCACACTTGCTTCCACTGGCGAAGCTCTTAAATAGCCAGAGAAAGTCAGGGAGGATCATTAGAAGCTTAATCAGCCGCCTTACTGACGGGGCCGACCGATTACAGAAGCTGCCACAGATGCCGCTGGCAAAAGCAGCTCAACGCTGGGCCACTAGCGTCGAGCCGGAAGCACCTGTGACCAAAATGGATGATTATTAACAACTGAAATGAAGCTGACTAGAAAAAACTATTGTCGTACTGTTTGCAATTAAAATAAAGTAAATGTACGAAACACTGTGTTTTTGATTATGCATTTTTCCCATACTGCCTAACTTCTTCTGGTTTGGGGTTGTAAGTGCAATGCAAACATTTTTATTTTTTATTTGTTTATAGCTTAAATAAATGTCATTTACGTTCAGCTATTTTGTACTTATTATTAAATTAGTTTTATTAGTTTTCTCTGTTGGAAAAACATGGAGATATTGGCATTATATATCGGCCATCAGCCACCCTTACTCTCAAAATACCAACCACTAATCTGAATAGTATTTAAATCGTATAGAGGTGAATTCTGAACATGAACAAAAGAGGCAAATTGGAGTGAAACATGCTTCAGCATTTGGGGTGGGGGGTGGGGGGTTCCTACGTTTAATAGCAGTTAACAGATATGCTTAATGATTTGAACATAATTTATGCAATGTCATAATCATTCACTTGACTGAAAATGCCTGCCTTCCTCTGCTTAGCTTGAAAGTATGCGTTCACGTTGTACATGGTATGGAGGTTGTGAAACAGTGCCCCTCAAAAATTAGTGTTTGTTAGGTGCTGACCTGTTTAGTGCTGAGTAAGAAGTGAAGTCGTTGGGCTTGCATATATTTCTCCTTTTCCTGTCTCTCCACAGCAATGCGCTCTCTTTCTTTCTTCTGGTGTTCTGCTAATTCCTGTAGCTCTCTCCTGAGGACACAAAACACAGTGTACCGTATTTTTCGGACCATAAGGCGCACTTAAAATCCTTTAAATTTCTCAAAAATCGACAGTGCGCCTTAAAATGCGGTGCGTCTAATGTATGAATTAATTCTGGTTGTGCTTTCTGACCTACAACTGATTGTAGATGGTACACGGCACTCGTAAATCTGTCAAAATGTTTTAGCACGGCCTTAGTAGGTTACGAAGCTTACGGCAACCGTAGTGCGCAGCATCGCGGAGTAATACGGTATGTGCTTCAGCATTAGGGTACGTGCATTCATTCATAAATTTTCGAAGCGGACTTCAAACTCAACGCTCAATCAGTCACGCAGTACAACATGGACATAGAGCAGCTGCGAAGAATTCAACATTAACGAATCAATGGTACGGAAGTGGAGGAAGGGCAAGAAGACGTCCCTGCGCTAGTTAAAGAAAACCAAACTGAGCTTCCGAGGGAACTTAAGAGTTTTTCGTTTCATTTCATGCGTCTTATAACCCGGTGCGCTTTTATGTATGGAAAATATACCCATTAGCAGCGATCGTTGATATTGCGTCTTATAATCCGGTGCGCTTTATGGTCTAAAAAATACGGTACTTTCTTACATAATTCCTAACACTCTCTGTCCCACATAACACTCATGATGGCACATCAATGCGAGCTGTGGCAAGAATGTTTTTGCTGTGTCTGTCAGCGTAGTGTCTAGAGGCTGGTGGGGGTGCTACCAGGAGACAGTCCAGTACATCAGGAGACGTGGAGGATGCCGTAGGGGGCAACAACCCAGCAGCAGGACCGCTACCTCCGCCTTTGTACAAGGAGGAACAGGGAGGAGCACTGCTGAGGGGGGGGGTTGTGCTCACAGCCCAACACCGTGCAGGATGCATGGCATTTGCCAGAGAGCACCAGGATTGGCAAGTTCGCCACTGGCGCCCTGTGCTCTTCACAGATTGAAGCAGGTTCACACTGAGCACATGTGACAGACGTGAACAGAGTCTGGAGACGCTGTGGAGAGCGACTGCTGCCTGTAACATCCTCAAGCATGACCAGTTTGGCAGTGGGTTTCAGTAATGGTGTGGGGTGGCATTTTCTTTGGATGGCCACACGAGTACTGAGATGAGATTCCTCTGACCCCGTGTGATAATCTAATGCTGGTGGCGGTTTTGCCCTGGTTTCCTCCTAATGCCAGGACAATGCTAGACCTCATGTGGCTGGTGTGTGTCAGCAGTTCCTGCAAAGATGAAGGCATTGAAGCTATGGACTGGCCCGTTCCCTAGTTCTGAATCCGATGAGCACATCTGGGACATTCATGTCTCGCTCCATCCACCAACGTCACGTTGCACCACAGAACTGTCCAGGAGTTGGCGGATGTTTTAGTCCAGGTCCCTGGGAGGAGATCCCTCAGGAGACCAACCGCCCACCTCATCAGGAGCCATGCCAGGCCCGTTGTAGGGAGGTCATACAGGCACGTGGAGGCTCACACACAATACTGAAGCCTCATTTTGACTTGTTTTAAAGGACATTTACATCAAAGTTAGATCAGCCTGTAGTGTGGTTTTTTCCACCTTAATTTTTTGTGTGTGACTCCAAATCCAGGCCTCCATTTGTTTTAATACATTTGATTTTCTATTGATGATTTTTGTGTGATTTTGTTGTCAGCACATTCAAAATTTTTGTACAGAACAAAGTATTCAATGAGAATATTTTCATTTCATTCAGATCTAGGATGTGTTTATTTGATTGGTTCCATTTTATTTTTTTGAGCAGTGTATTATCCAAACACCTTTTTTAGTATATTCTGTTCTAACAACATAAATTTACAAACAAAACATTCACTTCAGTGCCATTTTTTATATCCATATTGGCAGTTACATTTTTAAAGATCCATCACTGTAACTGTTTCATTTAGCAGCCGAACAGACCAAGAGATGTCATGGTAATTACTGCGAACAAAACCATGCAATGTTTGGTTGGTAATTTTTGTCCCCAAGTCAATTAGAATGAAAAAGGTTTCCTGAGCCTCATCAGTCTCCTCATCAAGGTCTCATGTTTCCATTATTTATTCAATTTAACATTCAGTTGTACAAAAAGGGTGTAATACTTGACATTTAAAAATCCCTTACTGTACCACCACCCTCTTTTGCCAGCAGAAGATTAGACTAAGAAGTCTACTGGTCTACAGAATAATGGCTTAAAGGAAGACCTTTGAAAACTGTTTAATGCGAGTTATATTGGTGAAATTTTGAAGTACTGGTTACCATGATGACGTGACTTACAAAATGTTAAGGGCCTTCCTTCTAGCTTACGTAAAACAAGCAAATTCTGGTTGAGTTGACATTATTCACAATAACATAATTAGTAGCATAATTTATTTGATGTTTTTCAGCATCTGTACAATCTCAGTTCAGCTGCACCTCCCATTCTGTGCTTGGTGTAACCTGCTGACCTATATCTCACACTTATTATTAATTGCAGTGTAGAGGACAAAACCAACAGATTTGTAACCGTGGAGGGGATCTCAATCTGTGTCTGAGAGAGGCGAGTGTGAAGCACATAAAAGCTCATTAGTGCTGATGGACCAGTAGGGAGACATGGGAGCACCTCACACAGATGACCTTTATGTGTCCTTACACTACTTCCAACAAACACATACACACAGTCCCAACTCCTCTGACAAAAAAGTACCCAAGTGGTAAAATTCAGTAGGTATTGCTGAGACCTACTGGTAACACAACTGAAATTAATATACAGTTATGGTCAAAAATGCTGGCACCCTTACCATTTTTCTACCAAACAACTCAGACAGAGATTGCTCTAAACTAATTATTTCATTCCTTTTATTTCATTCATAATCAAACAACAAAAATCTAAAATGTTATGAACAATATTATCTGCACCAGATACTTATTATCTCCCTACTGGAATTTTGGACCACTCTTATTATGCTATTTGCTCCAGGTCTCCCAGATTCCACTTCCAGTGTGCCCCCTCCCAACTGCTGCTTTGACATCTCTCAATGGGGGTTCTATGAGACTGAGATCTGGTTTCCTTTACAGCCCAGTGCTATGCCTTAACCATTTAACGATATCTCTATCACTCCATGCTTTGGGTCAGTGTCCTGGTGAAAAACCCAGCTTACTGACACTGGACCCTAGGTTGCACTAAAATTATTTCGTAGGGAGTTCAGATTTCATGATGTCATGATGCTTTTCTCACACAAGGCCTCATAATGTCTTGATGCATGCTCAATAATCCAGGGGAGAAAATTCCAGAAGTTGAATCAGTTCATCTGGACATATGGCTTTGTGGGAGAAAGGTTTCGTCCCAGAGACTTAGACTGGAGAAGTCACTTGAAAGCCTCATAATGATTTCCGTAAACAGTACAATGGTGTGATTTACCAAAAATACCTTTTGATCTGTCCACAGAACATTCACCCAGAAAAGTTTTGGGTTTGTCTTCACAAATACTCATCCTGGGCCTCCTAGGATTCCCTATTGTTCAGAGGACGATGGATAGCGCGAGCTAACACTGTTGTACCTTGGTTTAGCCACTATCTTGAACTGTTCAGAAGTAGATTGAGGTTCTTTCTGTAGCATTTGAACAATACTACTTTGCAACCTCTTAACCTTTCTCTTCCGTCTGTGTTCAGAGAGGTTAGCTCCACTGCCACTGGGCTGCCAACACCTTGATTAAGTTGCATACAGTAAACCCAAGAACACATGCTTTTCTACAGTTTTGTTTCTAAAGGCTGTAAACAATTCTTCCCTCTTTTGTGGTGAAAACTATGATTTCTATATGGCCAACACCTGCAACTTGTCAAAAGGTGTTTACTTACAAGTTACAGAAGGTTAATCTATGGAAAACTGTGGCACAAAGCGCAAGGCAGGAACAATCATAGACAGGGCGCTAATCCATAGTACGGTAATACACTCACACATTCATATACTCACTCACACACAAAGGGCACTTTGGAAACACCAACTAATACAAAATGTGGAAGGAAATCAGAATATCCAGACTAAACCCACGGGACACACAGAAGACATGCAAACTCCACACAGGCGGAGTCCGATGTCGGGACTGAACCAGGCATCTTGGAGCTGTGATGCGACAGTGCTCCCACTGCACCATCAAGGTACAGTGGGGCAAAAAAGTATTTAGTCAGCCACTGATTGTGCAAGTTCTCCTACTTAGAAAGATGAGAGAGGTCTGTTATTTTCATCATAGCTACACTTCAACTATGAGAGACAAAATGTGAAAAAAAATCCAGGAAATCACATTGTAAGATTTTTAAAGAATTTAATTGTAAATTATGGTGGAAAATAAGTATTTGGTCAATAACAAAAGTTCAACTCAATACTATGTAACATAACCTTTGTTGGCAATGACAGAGGTCAAACATTTCCTGTAAGTCTTCACCAGGTTTGCACACACTGTAGCTGAAATTTGGGCCCATTTCTCCATGCAGATCTCCTCTAGAGCAGTGATGTTTTGGGCTGTTGGTGGGCAACATGGACTTTCAACTTCCTACACAAAGTCTGGAGACTGGCTAGGCCACTCCAGGACCTTGAAATGCTTTTTACGGAGCCACTCCTTCATTGCCCGAGCGGTGTGTTGGGGGTCATTGTCATGCTGGAAGACCCAGCCACGTTCCATCTTCAATGCTCTCACTGATACAAGGAGGTTTTGGCTTAAAATCTCATGATACATGGCCCTGTTCATTCTTCCCTTAACATGGATCAGTCGTCCTGTCCGCTTTGCAGAAAAACAGCCTCAAAGCATGTTCCCACAGTAGGTGTTCTTGGGATGCAACTCAGCATTCTTCTTCCTCCAAACACAACGAGTTGAGTTTTTACCAAAAAGTTTCATCTGACCACATGATATTCTCCCAATCCTCTTCTGGATTATCCATATGCTCTCTGGCAAACTTCAGAAGGGCATGGACATGTACTGGCTTAAGCAGGGGGACACGCCTGCACTGCAGGATCTGAGTCCCTCTCGGCATAGTGTGTTACGGCCTTTGTAGATTGTAGCCTTTGCGACTTTGGTCCCAGCTCTCTGCAGGTCATTCATCAGGTACCTCCGTGTAGTTCTGGGATTTTTGCAAACCGTTCTCATGATCATTTTGACCCCACGGGATGAGATCTTGCGTGGGGCCCCAGATCGAGGGAGATTATCAATGGAATTGTATGTCTCCCATTTTCTTACAATTTACATTTATATTTACAGCATTTAGCAGACGCCCTTATCCAGAGCGACTTACAATTGATACAATCTTGCAATCCAAGCAACTGTGGGTTAAGGGCCTTGCTCAAGGACCCAACAGTGGCAGCTTGGCAGAGGTGGGATTTCAACCCTGTACCTTCTGGTCCATAGTCCATTACCTTACCCACCAGGCTACCACACCCCCCTACAATTGCTCCCACAGTTGATTTATTCACACCAACCTGCTTGCCTATTGTAAATTCACTCTTCCCAGCCTGGTGCAGGTCTACAATTTTCTTCCTGGTGTCCTTCGACAGCTCTTTGGTCTTGGCCATGGTTGAGTTTGGAGTCTGACTGTTTGAGGCTGTGGACAGGTGTCTTTTATACAGATAACGAGGTCAAACAGGTAACGAGCAGAGGACAGAAGAGCCTCTTAAAGAAGAAGCTACAGGTCTGTGAGAGCCAGAATCTTGCTTGTTTGTGGGTGACCAAATTCTTGTTTTCCACCATGATTTACAATTAAATTCTTAAAAAATCCTACAATGTGATTTCCTGGATCTTTTTCTCATTTTGTCTTTCATAGTTGAAGTGTACCTATGATGAAAATTACAGACCTCTCTCATCCTTCTAAGTAGGAGAACTTGCACAATCAGTGGCTGACTAAATACTTTCTTGCCCCACTGTACATTAAATATAAAATTCAAACAGGAAACCCCAGTGAACAAAACACAAATGTTTTATTTTCATATTCTGCCACAATGTATTGCTGTAATGAGAGATAAAGCCTATGCATATCATCCTGCTTTAACAGTCTGATAAGGTACTTGCCCCAAATTCTGTCTGCAGTGTACGAACTTTTAAGCCTCACCACTAGTACACCATCAATCCTCCCTCCTTGTGCTGCCAAAGAGTTAAAAAAAATTGCCATGCTAGAACACTGCAGAAACATTTATCTGATTATGACCATAATAATTACACAGCTGTTTATTACAGATAGGGAAATAATTCATGGAGGAAACAGGCCATGGTGGCAATGACACTCCGCATTTAGTAAATATGCAAACTGCTCTCTTCTAATTACTCAAGCCCAGAGGAAGCCCTTATTAACTGGCACAACTTAAGTGTCTTCCTGACAAATGATGAATGTTACATTGTACAAACACCTGATGTGGAATTGCTGTGGTGAACTCTGGTTTTGACTCCATTAAGATATGCATATGAGGATGGCTCCAGGAAGATGGACACTGAAACATGAAACTTCTGTCATCAAGCCTGAGACAATGAAATCACTAGGATGTGTTGCTTCCTTTTGCTACTTGAGATCCTTCACCATTGGCAGAGAAAGACAAAGGAAGGTAGATAGATAGGGTTCCCTGATGAGGGTCACTGACATATCGAGACAGTTGATTTATACCAAATGGAAACCATTAGTAAATTTTGAATAATTTATTTAGTCAGTGGATTTACATGCATTGAAGTACTGTAACAAAGACATGTTAGGTGTTATTGATAAGTCACTAGGTGATTGTCACATTTTATACCACATTATATACCTCAGCGAAACAGGATGACATACTGTAGATGACTGCTTAACACTGCCAGTAGGAACACTTTGTGCATATAGATGTAACAGAGGAGGTACAATTCGATTTTGATTCATCCGAGCAAAATTCACAAGCTTTAAGTCACTTCAGCGTCATACAGTGTTCTTACTGGCAGTGCGAAAGCAAACAAAAAAAGCCCTGTAATAAATTTAGTTCTCCGGGCAGCTCCACAATAACACTGGTGCTGATTTTATTCTTACTATCTGAACATGAACAATGTGGTCCATATGTGTTAAGCTTCTCCATGCAAGTTTGGTTTTATCTATTATATGTTAATCTAGTTGGATACTGTACAAGAGTTTAAACCTTCTAAAATGTTTAACCTTAATTAAACCTCTGCTTTATACACATTAGACAAAGTGATTCACAGGTAAGAGACCCCATTAAAAGGAACCAGTATCACTCAGGTGAGTTGAGGTCTGCAGTGGATGGGGGTGTTGTTAGTTATTGTTTCAAGGAGCAATTAACATTTAATTTTAGACCTTAAGATATTTTCAAACAAAATATATTGACCACATTAATATGCAAGTCCACGTTGTTATCAGAAGTAAGTGACGGCATGTTTTTGCCCCCAAACCATGCATATTTTACTAATGAACTGCCTGTCTTTTTTCTCAATAGTTAATAACTTTACTAACATTTAGAAGACACCCTTATCCAGAGCGACTTACAATGGCAACAGTGGTTGCTCAGCAGATGTGGGATTTGAACCCTGGACCTTCTGGTCCAAAGTCCAGTACCTTAACTACTAGGCCACCACAGTCCCACAATAACAGATGGGCATACTTTACTTGTTCTAAATGTGCTATTTTAGTTTGGCCTAAAAAATCTGAACTGTAAGGTGAAGACAACAATTTAAACTGCAGAGCGATTCTTATTTGGCCTTTCATTTTTCACGAACTCTTTCTAAAACAGTGTCTCAGGTAATCTTGCAAATGATCAGGTTAAAGGGTGTACATGTAAACATACAATCAATTATACAGTTTTTGGAAGTTCTTCTCCTACCTGGTTTGTTCATTCTTCTTTGCCACAGCCTCTAAATACCTCTTCCGTTCATAGTAATTGTGTACATGTTTCCTTATATAATAGCCTCTCCACCGTCTTTGTATCTGTAAAACAATTAAAACAATATTTTCTCATAAGCTAATCTGTTTATATAACTTTCCAGCATTTAGCAGACGCCCTTATCCAGAGCGATTACAACTGATACAATCATACAATCCAAGCAATTGTGGGTTAAGGGCCATGCTCAAGGACCCAACAGTAGTAGCTTGGCAGATGTGGGATTTGAACCCTGCACCTTCTGGTCCAGAGTCCAGTACATTAACCGCTAGGCCACCACCTTTACTACCACCACCACCATGCTTGCTTTCCAAGACAGTGGGAGTGTGCACAGCTCTGGATGTACAGCCTGTAATGATGTTCAGTCATTACTGTAGATTTCTCTAGTTCTGTAATTTACCACAAGTAGAGCAAGCAGAGTTTTAAACAACATTCTTAACAGTAATCAGTGTTATACAAACACATAGATAATATATCTTGACAGCAAGAGTCCAAGCCCAGAAATACTCACAGATTATTACAGAAATGCTGAGATATGTTTTTGAAATACCTTATACACAAGTGAATACAATGATTCGAACACAACAGCAGGGATGAAGAAAGATAAAGCACACCATATAGTACAGTCTGTTAGTGGAATCATTAATATAAGCTATTCTGCACTAAATAATAAAGAATTAAAACAGTTTTAGATTTTGGCACACTATTAGAGGAACTGGTGTGTTTGACAGCACTGTTATAAATCTAGTGCTGCAGTTGTTCACTAAAGTGGACAGACGTCCTTCAGCTTAATTAGAGGATAATAACAACATCAGAAAAATAATACGGGAAATAAAAACTAACTAAATTGAGAATTGCCATTGATCAGCAATCAACAGATAATTCGAAATAAAGTAATTGTGCACTGCAAATTCAAGTTCTCAGTGACCTTTTAAGTAAGTAAAATCAATTACGCATATTGCTCAATTAGATCTAATAGAAATTTGGACACCTTTGTAAACACTCGTTCTCTGTAAACACAATGCCATTTTAAATGAAAGAGGAGGAAAAGGGGAAAGTTATCAATGGCCAGCATGCTTTATGAAATATGTAATTAATGAACTAGGTTTACGTGACTTTTACTTGATTACAAACCGCTGTTAACATGTAAACAAAGAATCAAATAATCGTTTAATGAAAATGAAGCTAAAAACAAACTGTTTACCTCTGTAGGGGCTTTAACTGTATTTAAATTTTGTCATGCAATCATTTATTTATACAGTACAATCAAATGTATAAAGTTAATAAAATAATTCACCACGAGCTGTCCACATACAGTCTTTTCAGTTAGTTATTCCATGTTCTCCCTTATTTCCTTACATTCATTATTATTCCTAGACATAACACTCAATCTTTTACAAGAGCTATAAAATACATCTGCCCTGTTAAGCAGCTTCTGTCGGTGTCTAAGTGGTGGAAGTCCCTTTGGCCTCTTACCCTGGGACCTCTGGGACAAGGTCAAGCTCCAATGCTCCAATTACACTCATAACAGAAATGTACAGACAGCAGACTTGGAGCCTGTACTTGACATTGTAATGCACATAAAATCTTTATTCCTGATTTCCAATAAACTCAAAAGATCACAACACAAGTTATCCGCAACGGTAATATTCCCTTCTTCAATAAGCTAAGAGGTTTTGTAAGACTTATAAAGTTTCACTTCAGGGAAAACTGCTACACCAGATTGTAAAGCTACAGTTTCACTGCATGTCATACTGATATCCTTATAAAACTGTCAAAGCATCACTCAAATAGGAAACAGCTTGATTTATAGCTCTTGGAATACCACACATGAAATGAACATTAGTTTTTGGCTGTCATGACACTAATTAAATAATTGTAGAACAGAAAATGGGTCTACCAACTTGGTTGGCTGTGGTTTGCATGGGCAATGAAAAGAAGAAGAATAAAGAATTATTTTACATTGCTATCGCACATTATATAGTTCCAGAAAACCAGGCACACTTATGAATAAATGAGCTCCATACCTTCAAATACCTTCAAATATTCTCACATAAAGAGCCCTGGGAACCTTGTTAGGATAAATGGCATCATGGACTGGTTACAAGGAGGAAACTAAATCTGTCTTCAACAAGAAGCTACAACGGTGGGTGGAACTTCAAATCCAAAACATTTCCAAATACACATAAATGCTAAATGACTCATCTGATGTTATTATCCAAGCCAACTCAGAGCAGACTTTTGAGTGCCAGTGGTGTTTGACTAAAGGAAGGTTACGCATAGTATCAATAAAAATAAGGTAATGTACATAAGGTAATGAAGGCACCAATATTTAAGAACTGATGGTTCATAAGTGTTAGCAATTCATTTCATTCATTTATTTTCTTATCTGCTTAATCCTGGTAAGGGTCACGAGAAAGCTGGTGCCTAGCCAGTGACAAAGGGCAAGGCAGGAACAACCCTAGATGGGGTGCAAATCGTATGGCACATACACTCACACTCTCTTGGTTTTAGCAATATAGTTTGAAAAGTTTTGGAAAATTATTTCTGTGAACACGGAAATATCTGAATCTTCACATCAGTCAAAGCTATTAAATTTTGTTAACTGTTTCAGACTTGCAGCTCCAATGGTTCATAGGTAAAAGCTAGCTACAGAAAGGACCTGTGTTTGAACAGTAGGTCAAGCTTGCAACATGAAGATTCAACAAAAAATTCATTTACATTTACAGCATTTAGCAGACGCCCTTATCCAGAGCGACTTACAATTGGTACAGTCTTACAATCCAAGCAATTGTGGGTTAAGGGCCTTGCTGAAGGACCCAACAGCTTGGCAGAGGTATGATTTGAACCCTGGACCTTCTGGTCCATAGTCCAGTACCTTACCCGCTAGGCTACCACAGTCCCACAATACCCCCAGATAGAAATGTCAGAATGCAGCAAAACTCAGCATGCAGTCATGTCACAGGCAAAGTGCCTCCCCCGCTGCTCTATCCAAAGGCTCTCAGAGGCTACTTTTGGGTAGTCTACCTCTTAGAGAGAGATCACTGACTGCTATACATGCCTCTACGATGCACTCAAAAGACATTTTGCACAGTTGACAGACTTTGAGAAGGGGCCCATCATTGGACTGAGAGAAGCAGGATGGTAGGTTCGACGAATTGTCAATTATTTAGGCCATTCCTAACTAGCTGTTAGGAAGAGTTAGAAGCAGTGGTTCCATGGGGGCACACACACGGAAGTCTCTGCCTGGACCATTTCCAGGTGCTTAGCAGACGGACATTTGTTGCCACGGCACCCATTACATGTCCTGCCATTGACAGCCAGTTACCATTGCTTTTGTTTGCAGTGGTGTTGTGAACAAGAAACCTGGACTGCTAAGGACTGGATCCGCATCGTCTTTAGCGTCAGGTTCTGTCTGGGATCTGACGATAGTTGGATTCGAATATGGAGGCCTCTTGGTAAGCACTTCAAACTTTCCTTTGCTGTGGAGTGACACACTGCCCCAACTGCTAGTGTGATGATCTGTGGAGCCATCGCATATGACAGTCAGTGACCCATAGTAGTGACACGAGGGACATATGTGTTGCCTCTCATGGCAGGGCTTCCAACTGGCATTTTTCAGCAGGACAGTGCTCGCCCACACACAGCAAGAGTTTCCCAGCAATGTCTCTGCCAGTCTGCAACATTTCCTTGGCCTGCCCGGTCGCCAGATTTATCGCCAATTGAGCATTTATGAGACCAGCTGGGACGACAGCTTCAGAAAACTAGGAGTGCGGAAGTTCTACAGGTGCAGAAGATCTAGGAGTGCGGAAGAACTAGCAGTCAACAATCTCTCACCAAAAGGTACACTAGAGAAAAGTAGTGTGTATATATATATATATATATATATATATATATATATACACACACACACACACACATTTCAGGCTTCAAACATAAAGATATGAAATTGTAATTTTTTGTTAAGAATCAACAACAAGTGGGACACAATCGTAAAGTGGAACAAAATTTATTGGATATTTTAAACTTTTTTTAGAAATAAAAAACTGAAAAGTGGGGCGTGTAAAATTATTCGGCCCCTTTACTTTCAGTGCAGCTGTCACGCCCACCGGCCGCCCGGCTCGCTGCACCTCTTGATCACGCGCACCTGTTCTTCGTTTCCCTCGTCATTTCCCTCACTATATAACCCTCACTCTGTTCTCACTGCTCGTGGATTCATGATGTCCCTATCCTGCCTCACCTGTGTGTCAGTTTTGCCTTCTGTTAATAAAACCACCTTGCCCGCCAGTGGCTTGCATTTGTCTCCTGCTTCCGTGCCGGCACCCGGCGTTACAGCAGCAAACTCACTCCAGACGTTCAGTGAGGATCTCTGAATGATCCAATGCTGACCTAAATGACTGACGGTGATAAATAGAATCCACCTCTGTGTAATCAAGTCTCCGTATAAATGCACATGCTCTGTGATAGTCTCAGAGTTCTGTTTAAAGTGCAGAGAGCATCATGAAGACCAAGGAACACACCAGGCAGGTCCGAGATACTGTTGTGGAGAAGTTTAAAGTGGGATTTGGATACAAAAAGATTTCCCAAGCTTTAAACATCTCAAGGAGCACTGTGCAAGCGATCATATTGAAATGGAAGGAGTATCAGACCACTGCAAATCTACCAAGACCCGGCCGTCCCTATAAACCTTCAGCTCAAACAAGGAGAAGACTGATCAGAGATGCAGCCAAGAGGCCCATGATCACTCTGGATGAACTGCCAGAGATCTACAGCTGAGGGGGGAGGAGAATCTGTCCATAGGACTACAATCATCAGTGCAGTCAGACCACTGCAGAAATCTGGCCTTTATGGAAGAGTGGCAAGAAGAAAGCCAACAAGCCACCTGGGAGACACACCAAAACATGTGGAAGAAGGTGCTCTGGTCAGATAAACTTTTGGCCACAATGCAAAAAGTTATGTTTTTGGCATAAAAGCAAACACAGCTCATCACCCTGAGCGCACCATCCCCACTGTCAAACATGGGTGGTGGCAGCATTCATGTTTGGGCCCTGCTTTTCTTCAGCAGGAAAAGGGAAGATGGTTAACATTGATGGGAAGATGGATGGAGCCAAATACAGGACCACTTCTGGAAGAAAACCTGTTTGAGTCTGCAAAAAAGACCTGAGACTGGGACGGAGAATTTATCTTCCAACAAGGACCAATGATCCAAAACATAAAAGCAAAATCTACAATGGAGTCGTTACACAAATAAAACGTATCCAGGTGTTAGAATGGCCAAGTCAAAGTCCAGACCTGAAATCCAATCGAGAATCTGTGGAAAAAAAGGAAGAGCTGAAAAACTGCTGTTCACAAACGCTTTCTCCATCCAACCTCACTGAGCTTGAGCTGTTTTGCAAGGAAGAATGGGCAAAAAATTTCATTTCTTTGATGTGCAAAAACTGATAGAGACATACCCCAAGCGACTTGCAGCTGTAATCGCAGCAAAAGATGGCGCTACAAAGTATTAACGCAAGGGGGCCGAATAATATTGCATGCCCCACTTTTCAGTTTTTTATTTCTAAAAAAAAGTTTCAAATATATCAATAAATTTCGTTACACTTCATTGATTATGTCCCACTTGTTGTTGATTCTTCACAAAAAATTACAAATTTCATATCTTTATGTTTAAAGCCTAAAATGTGGCAAAAGTTTTTTGCAAAAGTTCAAAAGGGGCCGAAAAACTTTTGCAAGGCCCATGTATATATATATTTATATTTATATATGTATATTAAGTGGAGCTTGAAAGTATGTAAGATTGTGAAACTTTACAATTTCTATATTTCTGCATATAAATATGACCATAAAACATTCAGATTTCACACAAGTCCCTAAAAGTAGATAAAGAGGAACCCAGTTAAACAAATGAGACAGAAAATATATACTTGGTCATTTATTTATTGAGGAAAATGATCCAATATTACATAGTAGTGAGTGGCAAAAGTATGTAAAACCTTTGCTTTCAGTATCTGGGTGTGACCCCCCTGTGCAGCCATAACTGCAACTAAACGTTTCCTGTAACTGTTTGATCAGTCCTGCCACACAACGGCTCCTCTTTCGGCTGGAGGAGTTTTAGCCCATTCCTCCGTACAGAACAGCTTCAGCTCTGGGATGTTGGTGGGTTTCCTCACATTAGCTGCTCACTTCAGGTCCTTCCAAACAACATTTAGATTGGATTAAGGTCAGGGGACTTTGACTTGGCCATTCCAAAAACATGAACTTATTCTTCTTTAACATTCTTTGGTATAAACGACTTGTGTGATTAGGGTCGTTGACTTGCTGCATGACCCACCTTCTCTTGAGATTCAGTTCATGGACAGATGTCCTGACATTTTCCTTTAGAATTCTCTGATATCATTCAGAATTCATTGTTCCATCAATGATGGCAAGCCGTCCTGGCCCAGATGCAGCAAAACAGACCCAAACCATGATACTACCACCACCATGTTTCACAGATGGGATAAGGTTCTTATGCTGGAATGCAGTGTTTTTCTTTCTCCAAACATAACACTTTTCTTTTAAACCAAACATTTCTATTTTGGTCTCATCCATCCACAAAACATTCTTCCAATAGCCTTCTGGCTTGTCCATGTGATCTTCAGCAAACTGCAGACGAGCAGCAATGTTCTTTTTGGAGAGCAGTGGCTTTCTCCTTGCAACCCTGCCATGCACACCATTGTTGTTCAGTGTTCTTCTGATGGTGGACTCATGAACATTAACATTGGCCAATGTGAGAGAGTCTTCAGTTGCTTAGAATATATATATATAAATAAATAATAAATAAGTTATGGTGAAGCAAATGCATTTTGTACATTAAAACTGACTTAAGTTGCTCAAGCAGGACTGTTTGTCTATGCATAAAAACTTCAAAGCTCAGTGTCTTTCCATTGGTCATATAATTAGTTCACCATCATGAATATCTGTTATACATTTTTTTAAATACTTAATACTTATCAACTACATCAACACTTACTTACGGCCAAATGCCTTTATATACAGTAAAGAGTGGATTATTTCTTTACCTTGACTGCCATCTTATTGTAGAAATTCATCTTCATGAGAAAATATGCTGTCTGGGAGGAGAAATAGAGAGTTAGATTACAAGCACTGAGCCATGGTGTTCTGATCTGTTCTCAACATTGGACAGAGAACCTACTGTATACATAATAAATAACAGAGACTTAGCTGAGAAAGATCGGATGGAAAAAAAAAGTTAGAACTTGCACTGAAGGGACACAGCTGCTCTTAAAACGTAATGCATTAATGTCAGGGGAAAATCTGTGGGAGTCCAACCAGGCATAATGGAGATATATTGCAAAATACTCTGTAATGAGTTTGACAATAAATAGTGCACCACTGGAAATATAGTGACTAACCATCATAGACAATATTCACAAAATGATACAAAAAAAGCGCCACACTAGCTCCACACATTTTCTTGTTTACAATCCTTCAAGAATAACTGGCTATTACAGGCAGCCCCCAATTTATGATGGAGATATGTTCTGAGAAATCCAACATAAGTTTAATTTATTGTAAATTGTATATCATAGCATAGCATACCTTATACATACTTATACAGACTGTACACGACTGTGACCATGGCTTTTCCTCACTACATTCCCAGTGCCAGAAGTTGAATCTGTTCATCTGGACATTGGGTTTTTTGGGAGAAACGTTTCGTCACTCATCTAAATAATGTCTTCAGTCTCAGCTAGTTGGAGAACTTCCCCAATCTTATATACAGCACATTTGCATAATGACTGATCCCAGCACAATTACATAACAATGGGACCGGTGATCAGTTTAATATGCAGATTTATATATCCATTAATGACAATGGCCACATGTGCCATTCACACAGGATTGGGGAACGGCTGCGATAGTGGCGTTGTAAGATGGTGAGAGGTGTACTCTGAGGCCCCCTCTTCAGTTCAGGGATGGGCGTTCCCTTTTTACAAAAATGACTTCTTTTACTCCGCGTTCAAAATCTTCTGGGATTTTCTCACCTGGATTACTGAGTATGCATCAAGATACATTCCCAGTGCTCATCACTCTCAGCTCGTGACTTCCTGTGTCATGTGCAAATTGAGCACAGGAGAGTATCATAGTGCATAGTGTATCTTATACACATTTAAAACACCTACATTAAACTACAGTTGGGAAAATTCATTAACATATAGCTGTATAATAACGTATTGAATATCTCATGCAATTTATTGAATAATGTATTGAGAGTGAAAAACAAAACGATTATTGTCACGACCTGTCTTTTCCTCACTACATTTCCCAGTGCTCATCGCTTCTGCCATGTGACTCCCTACATCACGCACTGCTGAGTTTCTCATTCAGCATGGAAGAGTATGAGAGAGTATGGGACTGCGGACCACTTGCCCGGGGAAAAATCTAAATTCAAAATACTAAGTATAGGTCAAAATCAAAACAAAGGTATAGCGCCTAAGAAATAATCCCTTCTTTTTTCCAGTAGGTTCTGTCTAATCACATATCTACAGTGGGGCAAAAAAGTATTTAGTCAGCCACTGATTAATAAATTCTTTAAAAATCCTACAATGTGATTTCCTGGATTTTCTTTTCTCATTTTGTCTCTCATAGTTGAAGTGTACCTATGATGAAAATGACAGACCTCTCTCATTTTTCTAAGTAGGAGAACTTGCACAATCAGTGGCTGACTAAATACTTTTTTGCCCCACTGTAATTCAGGTGAAAGTCATGGCACACCTGTAACTTGATCAATATTACATAAGTGCACAGCTTACCTTTACCCTTTGCCTAAAGTGCTGCTGTGCCACGAAGGCTCTCCACATTTTCTGTATAGTGGTTGCATTCTTGTGTAGATAGCTGTAAAAACATTCAAATCAGTCACATTACATGTTATGGGCACTTGTGCAAGATTTCAGCAGTGGAACCATCTGAAAAACATTTAGCATTAAGCATTTGTCCTAAGAGCCCCAAATGGCTCGTACTTCTTAGACAACTGTACATTTGCATTAATTCAGCCAACACTACCCTCTAACGCATGTATATAGATATGTGGAACTCACCAAGGCCATCAGTTTCAAAAGGCCTATTTATAACTCTAGAAAATCAATGGATGTGTATATGGGGAAGGTGGTAACCCACGGGCTGGCCTTAAGGTGCACAGATTGTGCCTAATTAACCACTTAACACATTGATCAATTAACTAAAGTAATCTAAATGAACCTATAGGCTGGAAGTTTGTCTGCTGACTGCACAAAAATATATGGAGGTTACATTACAGGGGCACCAAGTGGTCTTGCTCGTTTCTATGGGTAAAGACTAAAACAGGCCATGATTTAGTGTTCAGAGGGCACATAAAATGAGCTGGAATTGTCCACTGCACTTTAGGCTCATCGAAACAGTGGGATGGAGCCCATTACTTGCTTTGAATTACTTGTCTTTTGCGTATTTTTATACAAATGATTTCCTTTACGCATTAAAAGGGCGATTGCGATAAATAATCATGATTTTAACGTTGAGAAATCTTTGAGAATCCAAAATTTTTATTCTCTGGTTTAAGTTGACATTTAAGTCCCAATATCGTCTGAGTAATGGAAGGTTAGACAGAAGTATTATAATCGGGGTTCCAAAACTGTCGCACACATAGTATCACTAAACACCCAGGAAAGAATGTACTGTGAAACTTGACAGTAGAATCATGAAGTGGCCAAATTACCACCAAAATTCATAGTACGCTGCCGAAATTATTCATGGTCAGTTCCTCGTCCACCAAGGTTACGTTTTGTACTATGAAATTCACAGTTTAGAACCATCAAGTGGCCAAAAATTACCCATTCAAAATTCATTAGTATAGAACTGTGAACTCTGGTCCAAACTGTGAAAGTTCACATTTAAAAAAACTGTCAAGCAATTCACAGTTTTGACTATGAAAATTCACCAGTACATTTTTTCCTGGGCCAAGTACAGTCATTTTGTCATAGGGGGTAAAAGGGGGCACCAATTATAAGAGCTACGTTTCCATCACAGTTAGTAATAACCTTGCAAAGGTTTTTTGGAGAAAATATTTCTTGAAAACGTAGCTGCTTAATCGGCATATTAACCATGTCCAAGTTGAAAGTTTGCAGTCGTAAGGAACTTTGTAGGGGGGCCCCCAAAAGGTAGGCCCGCCTGGGCAGCCTCGAACCCAGCTTTGGATTTCTGACTGCTGCTGAATCTCTCGCTGTAGGTTTTCTTCCCGCAATCCTATAACAAAAGAAATAAAACGTTTAAACATTAAAGTTGATTGGGTGAATTAACTAGTCTATGGTCATTGGTTGTGACGATGTGCCCTTGAAAAGTTTCGACGCTCTTTATTAAAATAACGATCCGCAGTAGTTAAATCAGCCGAACACACGCCAATGGCTTTATATCTCGGATTACCTGTTTCTGATAAATTACGGTTCTTTTAAGTGATCGAGCTGGTTGTAACAAACTTTCTTCTTTAGCATCTCTGAAAGTTTACATGAAATCCATGACAACAAGGAAAGGCGTCCTTAACGAACCAAGAAGGAAGGGTGCCAATTTTTTGGCATAATCTGACGAGTCCGTTCTTATTGGTACATTTAGCCGTTTGATTAAGCGGATAAACCAAAATTTTGATTGACCAAAAATTATCTCCGAAAAGCGTTTAACACAACTAATACAATGCCAAAGTTTTAATGATAACGCGCATAACGCGTCAGGCTGAATGACTGAAAGATCCTGCGTGATGTTGAGCTAGATTAGCCTACTTAATGTATTTCAACAAACAAACTAAACAACTTAGTATTTTCTTTTGCAATGTACTCCTGCAATTGTATTTATTTTAATATTTTAATCAGTTAATTATATTAAAAGTATTCATTTTAATATACTAATAATAGAATGTTTATTCTAATATAAATTAATATAATTCATTTTCATTCATGATCATTCATGATGATCATATGCCACTAAATTCACTACATTTCCCATAATGCCCCAGCATCTTTCCAAAAGCTTGAGCAGCTTATGCTTTCAGTCAGAGCCAGCTTCTGTTGGTTTGTCTCATGGAGTAATGGACATCCGCAAATATTTTCCAAAGGCACGCTGTGGGCAAGTCAATGACAGCCCATGGTTATATGTTTAGTTCATTCAATTTAAAAAAAGATTTAGTGTTAATTTGTTCTTCTTTTCAGAGTAACACCCACTATAATGTTAAATCACTTATTCTATTTAGCGTTTATCAGACTTATTTGTTATGTACCATTGTGTCCCTAATTGATTGGCAAGCAGAGGGGTACATCTGTACCCACTTAAATCAGTTTGTAGTAGCAGTGACCAGAGTCTAACCAGCAGCACAGGGCATAAGAAGGGAACAAAGGAGAGGGTAAAGAGGGACTGAGGGAGTGTGTGAGCTGCACACACTTTTAGAGTAGGATAATGTTTTACCCAGCTTAAATAGAAAATCAATATGTGACAGTCAGTGATGATATTAAATGAACCAATGTATGAGAAACACAGCATCTTTGCTATTTAGTCAATACCCAGTACACTACAGTATCTCATATAGCATTGCTAAGTACAATATATAATACAGTGTTCAGACAATGTCCAGATCGCATAACGTGATACCACGGAATATAGATGTTAAGTGACACATACCAGTATTAGTTAGAAATACTAATGCAGAGCAATAATAAAAAGCAGATCAATTCAGCAATTTTTAGATTTTCTTAAATAACTGGAGCCTTCATGATACTATATGCACAACATTCAGGCCATCCCATGTAACACAAAAGCCAAAAACATCTTGTGAAACAGAAACTGAAAGACTATATAAAATGCAACGTATACAGTGGTGCTTGAAGGTTTGTGAACCCTTTAGAATTGCCTATGTTTCTGCATACATATGACCTAAAACATCATCAGATTTTCACATAAGTCCTAAAAGTAGATCAAGAGAACAAAGTTAAACAAATGAGACAAAAATATTATACTTAGTCATTTATTTATTGAGGAAAATGAACCAATATTACATATTAGTGAGTGGCAAAAGTATGTGAACCTCTAGGAGTTTAATTTGAAGGTGATTGAAAACTAGAGTCAGTGTTTTCAATCAATGGGATGACAATCAGGTGTGAGTGGGCACCCTGTTTTATTTAAAGAACAAGCATCTGTCAAAGTCTGCTCTTCACAACACATTTGTGGAAGTGCATCATGGCACGAACAAATGATTTCTGAGATTTCTGAGGACAGCAGAAAAAGAGTTGTTGATGCTCATCAGGCTGGAAAAGGCTTACAAAACCATCTCTAAAGAGTTTGGACTCCACCAATCCACAGTGAGACCGGTTGTGTACAAATGGAGGAAATTCAAGACCATTGTTACCCTCCCCAGGAGTGGTCGACCAACAAAGATCACTCCAAGAGCAAGGTATGTAATAGTTAGCGAGGTCACAGAGGACCCCATAGTAACTTCTAAGCAACTGAAGGCCTCTCTCACATTGGCTAATGTTAATATTCATGAGTCCACCATCAGAAAAACACTGAACAACAATGGTGTGTATGGCAGGGTTGCAAGAAGAAAGTCACTGCTCTCCAAAATGAACATTTCTGCTCGTCTGCAGTTTGCTAAAGATCACGTGGACAAGCCAGAAGGCTATTGGAAGAATGATTTGGGGACGGATGAGACCAAAATAGAATTACTGGTTTTTTTAAAGAAAAGCGTTATGTTTGGAGGAAAGGAAAACAATGCATAAGGCATAAGCATAAGAACTTTATCCATCTGTGAAAATCCCGGTGGTGTGGTAGTTCATGGTTTTGGGCCTGTTTTGCTGCATCTGGCGGATGGCTTGTCATCATTGACTGGAAACAATGAATCTTGAATTATTTCAGAGAAATTCTAAAGGAAATGTCAGGCCATCTTTAATGAACTGAATCTCAAGAGAAGGTGGTATGCCAGCAAGACAAACGACCCTAAGCACAAAGCCGTTCTACCAAAGAATGGTTTATAAAGAAGAATTGAAAAAGTTTCCTGTTTTGGAAGGGCCAGTCAAAAAGTCCTGCCCCTAATCCAATGGAAATGTTGTGGAAGGAGCTGAAGCGAGCAGGTTAATGTGAGGGAGGAAACCCACAAAAAATCCCAGAGTTGAAAGCTGTTCTGTAGGAGGAATGGGCTAAAATTCCTCCAAGCCGGTGTCAGGGATGATCACACAGTACAGGAAAAGTAGTTACAGTTATGGCTGCCAGGGGCGTCACACCCGATACTGAAAGCAACGGTTCCCACAACTTTTGCCTTTCAATATATGATATTGGAAATTGTTCCTCAATAAATAAATACCAAGTATAATTATTTTGTTCATTTGTGTAACTGGGTTTCTTTTATCTACTTTTAGGAACTTGTTTTAGGTCATATATTATGCATTTAAATATGGGAAAATTCTAAAGGATCCACAAACTTTCAAGCAACCACCTGTAATTAGGTCCCATACAATATGTCAGTTGTTTGCTTCACATTGAGTCATTGCCACAACCACAAGGCCTAAAAGTAGATAAAGAGACAAAGTTAAACAAATTCGGACAAAAATATTATACTGGTCTTTATTTGTATTAATCTTTGAAAATTCTAAAAAAAAACTCAGCCATATTCTCAGTTCTTCAATTAGTTATGACAAGGTTTGGTGTCCTTAAGTAAGAAAAGGGAATTCACCATTAAAGAGCTTTATACAACACCAAGGTTAAGGGAAAATTCGAACATTAAAGGTTTAAATGATTTCCCTTAAAAAAGCCCTTAGGTAACACTTAATTTCACTACGGTGTTTTTGCAAACCCAACTGTTCCCGTTACAAGATTTAATATTTGAAGTGGCTTGGGAATAAGTGTTTAGATTTTCACCCCTGCCGGATTACTAACTGCCCCAAGCAGAATTTGCCTTGAATGTCCGGTAGCTAAAAAAGTAACTTTTCAGTGCCAGAACATAATTACCTTTAATCATTTGTTTGTTCCCTTTATTGAATCTCGAAAGGCAACATTAATTTTTGTCTGGCTGTATATGATTTGATCATTAATGTTGAAGAGCTAAGACAAAGTGTTCCTACTTAGTATACAAGTTGTATGCTGATGTGTTCAGAAGACATCTTTGTGACAGGAATTTATGGCAGATGCTTCTATATCTTCACAATGTTAGAGCATCCAGTGACTACAAGAACTTTTCATTTTTTTTTTTTTAGATATCGTCTCTACATGTTTATCTTTGCATTCATCAAATCTTGGTATGTTTTTTGTTTCAGCATACGGGGATGCATAATTGAAAAGATGGTCATTTTTCCCATGGATTTTAATCAACCTCACTTCCCTTTTCTTTTGTTTCCCCTAAGGATGAAAAAAGCATGATGTTTGGCGAGAGAAGAAATCATATTTTTATTAGCGGTGGGGGAAAGGTACTGAATTGAGGATTGTGTAAGGTGGCTTTAATCTGGCCGCCGGTTACCATTACTTTGTGCTTCTTGCGTGGAGACAGCGGTAATCATTAAGAAGGGGGATGATCCTGTGAGGGGACCTTTGATGAAAGCTGAGGCTCTCTGTGTCTCACGCGGAAGGGCATTTAGTGCTGCCGGCCTGCTCTGTTAGTGCATGAGATCCATCACCGGTGGGCTCTGGCTTATCTCTTCATCAACCTCAGTGCCTGCTCCATGCTTCTGACCAGCCTGGCCAAAGTCACTTATATTAGGCGGGTCATATTGGGTGTGTTTATTTATTATTGTTCATGCGACAAAACAATTCTAATGCTACCCCGACTGTAATTTTAGTATCCATATTTATTATGAACCTATACCAACACGTACACCCATGAGCTTATCAGACAATGCAGTTATTTGTCTCCTTGTCCTGGTTATTATTCATCATAAAAAAATAAAACAAAACCTCCATCTATTTTGCATTTCTTCTCTTCCCTCTCTCTTGCCTTCTCTCCTGCAGAAGGTAATACTGGCTAGAGGGTTGGTGTGTTTCATGTCCTGAAGAAAGGCTTAGCCTGTGTTTGATTGAGGTCTCTCCTATTTCATTGAGCTTTGCTGTTTTGTGGCTACGGCACTGCATCACATATCAAGCAAAGGCTGATTCAGGAGCCAGTTTGACTGAGGTGAATGATAAAATGCATAATTTGTGTGTAGGTGGGTAAGGTTCTGGGGCTCTAAGTGTTTCCCAGTTACGTTCCCATGTGCTTATAGTTTATATGTTTTAAATCACTATCTATTCATTAAGGGAATTTGTGTACATGCTGTCCTATTTTGGAGGAAGAAGAACAAGCACAACCTTCTTTGTCTCCTTTCTATACTTGTGAGCCAGCCACCTAGGCTGGAGCTTGTTTCACTACCTATCACTATACCACTCACAGATCAGTCATGTCTTTCATCTTTATATGGGCAGTGTATGAATTTGTTTAGGCAGTGTTGTTGTGGTGGTGTCATTGCCTTGAAACAATGATCAAACACGGCAGCAGCTTTTTGTTGTGGAACTTCTATCACAGCCTTGCCAAATGCAATACTGTTTCTGTACTTTCTTTACAGCACAGTTATATTCATATTTATTCTCTTGAATATGTGAAAACCTCAACAATATAACTTGCATGCCTAGAAACATTTTAGTTGATTTTTTTTTTTTTGTAGCAAATCCCTTGAACGCTTGCTGGTACTCAGTATTCAGTTCATAGGGCAATCCAAACATCCACTTGATAGGATGCTGATGGTTTTTCACAATGATTGTGGCGTTATGATGATAGTTATGAGATTCTAGGTCTGACATTATCTATTCACTGACAGGATTGCTATTTTTCATAGCACTGGTATACTGTTCTTCTGCATTAATATTATTTAAAAATGTAAAATTATCCTTTTAATTAGTTTACAATTTAATGAAAGGTGAAAATAGTTTCTTGATTGGTTTTCAGACAGTTTCAGTGGGTCACATGGTTTGACATTTCAGGTAAATTACTAAGTTGGAGTCAATAGTGCTCTTGCAGACAATTTCAGGAATGTACCAGGAATAATCTGTCATGAACAGCAAACGTTTTGAAATGGTAGCTTAGATCCTGAAGAGCCATAGACTAAACCTCCATATGCTATGCAATATTAAGTCCTTTCAAATCACAAGTGTTAAACCACCGAAATTCTGTAAGTTTAAAGCCTGGTGTACAGTTTAATAAATGTGAAAGAAAGAATTATTATTTTAAATTCAGACATGTCATCGTCACATCTCTGGGATTCACCTATTTATTTTAACTAGGCCAACTACAATCACAATAATCACTTACAGTCAACTATAATCACTTCAGGATTCATACATGTGAGGGTACTATCTGTACTATAAATTATTAATACATTAATAAGATAAGCTTTAGAAATGTTTTCATTCTTGGTAAAAATGGGTGAAAGAGGATACGGAAGAATGTATTTGCATTTAATCACTTAATCTAACAA
The DNA here is from genome assembly GCA_025084515.1 of Ancistrus triradiatus. Lineage (NCBI taxonomy): Eukaryota > Metazoa > Chordata > Actinopteri > Siluriformes > Loricariidae > Ancistrus > Ancistrus triradiatus. The sequence continues at coordinate 28,718 of JAJAGP010005378.1, forward strand.
TAAAACTCCAAGTGAGAAAAAGTAATCTTTAATCCCCCCATAAATGAATAAAAAAGTGTTAAAATTATTGCCCTCCCCAGAATTCCTACAATAGTAATACCATATAGAAGGTATCACCTTACGTTTCATGAGCACGGTTTGGGATATTCTGGCTAATTGAATAAATATAACTGCTTAGTTGCTTGTTTAGTTTTCTCAGTATCAAACCTGTAAAATTAAACAACCCAGATATCTTTTTTGACTTCAATAAGCACTGCTATTACACTTAAGAGGATATATAAATCAAATTTATGATCTAAGTTACCAGTTTTTGACATACACTAGAATAATGTAACGGTTGACAGATTTTAAATAAATCATACAGAGAATGAGTCTACAGCTGGAGAATGAGTCTATAGACTGAGGCAACAGCTTGTGCATTAGTCCCTCCTGAACATGCTCAAAGTTCATATTGTCACTCATAAATATCCAAATCACCCTAATGTTTTAGTGAAACATTTAAAGACACATGAAACTGCCAAATCTCAATATTTTTTACAGTGTATTTTCTAGTAGTCTGGCCTGTGAATAAACACTGTGGTTGATAAAAGCATGAAAAGTGTCTTGTATATCGTTAGTTTTAAAAGTGTTTGTTATTATGACTTTATGATTTGAATTAATACTGCAATTAATGCAGAAATCCAGGTAATGCAATTGTTCATCCTTTGCATTTGGAAATTCACACCGGTAAACTCTGTACTGTAAACTCATTACTGTAATGAGTAAGTGTGTCCAGTCATTTACAGCATTTAGCAGACACCCTTATCCAGAGCGACTTACAATTGATACAGTCTTACAATCCAAGCAATTGTGGGTTAAGGGTCTTGCTCAAGGAGCCAACAGTTGTGGCAGCTTGGCAGAAGTGGGATTTGAACCCTCGACCTTCTGGTCCAGAGTCCAGTACCTTAACCGCTAGGCCACAGTCCCAGTCTTCTGTCAACTCTGTAGTAGTAGGTCCTATCTTTATTGTAAACATTGAGCAAAGTGATAACTAGAGGTATTTACACACTGTAATGACTGTAATGACTACAAACAATTGCAAATAGTACTGAACAATCATACATGCATTTGGCTTGTATCTAGCTTGATGTGTGTGAAATACAAAACTTGCTTGTACAAAGCAAGCTTATTTAATTCATATTTTGTAGCTGCTTTGAATACAATTCAATATCGGCAAGCCTGTTTAGCTATTTATCTAGAATTGCAATGGGAGGAGGGAAGAGTCTGCCCATATAGACCTTCACCCTTGCACTCTGGCCTTTTTTAGTCATGGTTCAGCCTGTTCCGTCCAGGGTCTGATCCCATTTCTACCTCTTGGTGTGATTCATTGCACACCTAAAGCCAAGCCAGGATTGGTTGCCTATTTACTTGCCCGTATAGTGGTCGCTCTGTCCACTTTTATTGGACCTATTACTAAAGATAAATTTGTCTTCATGGAGCCTGATGACATGGGACTACACCAAGTTGGGGTTTTAGCTGACTGTGTGACGCTGAAAAGTTTTCAATCAAAAGTTTAAATATCAAATCAGCATAGTAAGTGAAGCACAGAAGCCCATGCTTTTGGAACTTATTGGATTTTTGTTTACCTCAAGGTTGCTGGGTATTTTGTCATCATTTACAGGTTGGATTGGTGTTTACATAGTTCTTTCTGTCTTGCTTTAGGTGTTGCCCATTTTTAAAGCTCATTTTAGGAGAAATCATAGCTAACCAAGATATTAAATATGTATTTTTGTACCGGCTTCCAACCACACACACAAAAAAAGAAATGTTGGTAGTTATGTGTAGCTGTGACATTGAAAACTGCATGTTGATTATTGTGGTATGAAGCTGCTTTCTCTTTTCTAGACAAAAAAAGAGTTTTTTGGTAATAAACACTCAAAGTTGGTGCAAACAACATACAATACAGTAAATAAATAACCTAACCTCTACTGTTTGTGTGGTAGAGAACATGTGACGTGAGAATCTGATTCTAAATAAGTTACAGTTATTCAGTGAAATGTTTGAAATGGCCATACCAGTCCCCCTGATATCAGTGGGAGGAAACCTGAGTGCCAAAGGAAACCCACACAGACATGGGGAGAACATGCAAAGTCCACAAGATGGAGTCCAGATCAAACTGAGGAAAGCACTATCATTAAATTATCCGCTGTTTATTTAAAGAGCCAGTCACTCTCAAGTCATTAAGCATCAAGGATCACATGTCTTTCTGCAGGACAGTCCTTGTTAGGGAGTAGGATAAACTAAATATTTCTAATCCAGTGTTATTTGCTGCATGGCTGGTTAAAGTCTACTTTAAGACTCATAAAACTGAAAGCAAAAATGTTCTCGACTGTGGCAGCCACTGCATTTGGATGGAAAAGTGGGGAGCAAAAATATTACCCCTGATTTAAATGTCAAAAATCTTCTCAAGTAGCAGATGTATTGTTCACAGACAGTGATTTTGATTAATACATTTAATCTAACTCTCTGACAATTCCTCTTCCCTTTGTCCATAAAATGCAATGGAATATGAATCAGTATAACTAGCTCTATCACAGTAAAAATGTATTCTCTGTGTTTCTTCTTTCCTTACTCCAAATCAATAGTGTGCATTTATAGTGCATATTAGTCTAGATGTTTTTGAGTATTTGTTTTCTTGATTTTGCTACTTTTATTTGGTTGTTTCTCCTGTCTCTCCAGTGTCAAACATAGGAATCTATTTTGGGCCAATTTAATAATTAAAGCAGAGGAATCGCAGTGAGGTGGAGTAAATGGAATCGATAAAGATGGCAGTGTGTAGCCCAGATAGCACCTTTCCCCTTGAGTTTTTGATTAACCCATCCAGCAGTGAACTTGACAGCAATATAACACCACCAGGTGCGGGAGGTATTCCCTGGGGCCCTGTTTTTGTCTTTCCATAAACCTTCCTGGATATATTTGAAAGAGGTCTTATGGGGGTGAACATGTGAGTGTGGATTTGTACATGCAATACAGTATCTGTGTATATGTGTGTGGTGGAACATCATTTTGGAAACACATTGAAATATTGTTAGAAGATCCCGAAGTGAAGTCCTGAATTATAGCTTATAGCATTCGCAAGTAAATAAAACGCTGCAAACAGCATCCTTTAAACATTACATCGGAAACTTATTTGGCAGTTGCTGCTAGTGTCATTCGTTTAGATCTCGTAGAGGAAAAGGATGCCATGCAGCTTATCTTCTCATTTATACTAATGGTTGGGGAGTCACATAAGGTGCAGGATTACAAGACGGTTCATTGCCACACATTCTTCTAGTTACTCTCTATGCCTCATAATAGAGCAGTCAAGAGCAGGAAGGCATTTGTTGTAGGTGTGAAACAATCAATTGTTTTGGATTGTTCAACATTAATTAATGATGGTAATTATGCAGGTTGAAAACAGATGTTCCCTTTTCTAAAGACTAGGCTTTAATTACCCCTTCCTGTTTTGCCTAAAAATAACACAAAGTTCTTCATCACAGATAAGATCTTCGCTGCTTCTTAGTAACTGTCTGGGTGCACGGTCTTTTTGTTACTCATCTGGCAAGTAAAAATGTGAAAACAATTGAGATAAGCTCCCAGTTGTCTATCCTATTTAAGTGTGTGTCAGTAAAGTTGTAATTGTGCAGATATGAAACACAGCCTAAACATCTTCCCTATTCAGTACAAAATCCAGCATCAAGCCATTAACTCCCTCAATTTCTTTTTTGTTCCCTTGTTATGGGATGTCCTCCAGCATAATTCCGTGTGTTGGCTCCTTTTCCTCAGTTAGTGTCTGTCATCACTGGCTGCCACTCATTCGCTTTTCTTGTCTGTCAGGCTGTGATATGGTAATTCACCCTGGCTGACTACAATAATGACTAGTCTGCCGGGTATGATTAAGCAGCCCGTTCCTCCATGTGACCTTGTGAACCCAGACACACAGCTCCCATGACCTGCACATGACTGCCTGAGGGTCCTGCCAGTCCTGTCTTTAGCTGTTGCCACAGAGGACTTGCATATAAACAATCAATGGACCTTCTCCATTGCACTCAGCTATCTATCTATCTGTCTGTCTATCTGTCTATCTATCTATCTATCTATCTATCTATCTATCTATCTATCTATCTATCTGTCTGTCTGTCTGTCTGTCTATCTGTCTGTCTGTGTATCTATCTATCTATCTATCTATTTATCTATCTGTCTGTCTGTCTGTCTGTCTATCTATCCGTCTGTCTCTATCTATCTATCTATCTATCTATCTATCTATCTATCTGTCTGTCCATCTATCTGTCTGTCTGTCTATCTATCTATCTATCTATCTATCTATCTATCTATCTATCTATCTATCTATTTGTCTGTCTGTCTGTCTGTCCATCTGTCTATCTATCTGTCTGTCTGTCTGTCTATCTATCTGTCTGTCTGTCTGTCTGTGTGTCTGTCTATCTGTCTGTCTGTCTGTCTGTCTATCTATCTGTCTATCTGTCTGTCTGTCTATCTGTCTGTCTGTCTGTCTGTCTATCTATCTATCTGTCTGTCTGTCTGTCTGCCTGTCTATCTATCTATCTATTTAGCTACGTATGTATACGTATATATATATATTTATATGTACATTTATATTTATGCTATAGATGCTATATAGATATAGCATATGCAAGAAGACATGAAGAAAAAAAATTCCACTTTTACAGATTTTCAGAGTAGTGGTCCATCATATAAAACTCAATAAAAATTGTAAATTAAAGTGACAACATGATTGTTATACAAAAAGATTAGAATTTGTGTTTTGATATAGCCAATTCTTCACTTTAACCCAGTTAGCCCTTTAACTCTGTGGAATGACCTGAGATGGGCTGTTAATTCAAAAAATCCCATCGTGGTTTACTATTCCTCTTAATCATTGTGTAAGTCTGACTAGCAGCTACAGGAAATGTTAGTGACATCCAGACAACTACCTGTTATTGTGTAAAGTAGATTCTGTGAGTTATTAAATACAAATAATAACCTTTTTTCCAGTGCCGGTTGTGAATGATTACTCAGTGTGTTTAGTAAGCACATAAAAGTATTTGTATTTCATACATAGTATATTATGTTCTGTTTTCTTAACTTATAGCTGTGTGTTTAACCTTTTTATCCCCTGATGAGTTATGACAGGGATGCATGTGGATTAATTGTCTTGTTTAAAGTTCCCTAGATGTGCTGGATGTCTTTTAGAAAATCCCTCCCACTGAGCCCATACATAACTCCCTGCTCCCTTTTTGAACTATGGATTAGAAAGTCTCATCAGACAGTCTGCAACAGTTGACAGGAAATGTCACAGTGGAGAAGGTTGATCCAGAATTTGATCTAGAGAAAATTTCTATCTCGTCCATTCCCCCTCCTCTTCCCTCCCTCATAGCTCACCCTGTAGCTTAACGGCATGGATTTGCTGCTGGAGTTTGAGCAGGTTTGAAATTAAAATGTATTGCTCATTCTCAATGTATTGATTCACACCTCACTGCTCCAATATTAACTTTAGCTAGTTTTCCAATAAGATGTAAAGATCTGATGCTGGAGTCACTTTTACTTTC
>JAJAGP010005379.1:0-34292 GCA_025084515.1 Ancistrus triradiatus
TCTTGGTCTCGGTCGCTCCCGGTCTGTGGCTCGACTTAGACTCGACCCTAGTGGTCTTGACTACAACACTAATTAGTAATAGAGTGAAATTAATAGATAAATAAAGTGTAATTATTAGAAGAGCATAATTAATAGAAGGGTAATTAGGTACTTGTACTTAAACCTTCCATAATCATCAGTGTGTTGGCAGTTCAGCTGTTCTGTCAATCATAAGTGACCTTGTTGTGTGGCAGAGCAAATACACTAATAATATCTAATAATATTGTATAACTGTCCAGTTTATAATAAAAAATTAACCAGAACCTACTGAGATCAGCACACTGGGTCAAGGTTAAGCTGGATTAATCAAACTCCATACACATGGGTAAGTATGTGTTTATGGGGATTATTGTACCTAATTAATGCTACTCCTAACCTTAACCTCAGTAACCTGAAGTTTAAATCTAAAGTAAATCCTTTGACTCTTTGAATTTTTCAAAGCACAGTTGCAGCGTTCGTTAAAAAAAAAAGCATTTTCTTATCGAGGACCAGGAAAATGTCCCTACAAGGTAAAACTTTTCAAATGTTTCCATCCTTGTGGGAGCGTTTGGTGCTGACAATGATAGAGAAACCAAAATGCACACCAATATACAGTACTGTGCAAAAGGCCACCAAATAGGAGATTTGTTGTTTCAGGAATGCTGTAATGACCATACATAATGTATTGTTGATAATTGGACCCAAAATTTTCAAACTTGGATTTGTCAATCTATAATCCTCTTTTCCGCTGATCTTCTTTCCAATCTTGGTGAGCTTTGGCATATCTAAGCCTTTTCACCCTATTCCCCTTCTGAAAAGGTGGTTTCTTGGATGCTACCCTTCCATAAAGACCATCAAGCTTCTGCAGACAGTAGAAGGGTCAACTTGGCATTAGAGGATGGTTAGTGATAGAGGGTAGTTATTTAAAGAGCCTAGTTAATAGAAGGATGGATAGTTACATGTAAGTAAACCTCACACAATCTTCAGTGTGTTTGCAGTTCAGCTGTTCTGTGAGACACCAGTGACCTTGTGTGACAGAGCAAATAATATTACACAACCTCGTTTTATAATAATAATATAAATAGAGAGAGTAAAAAATAGACAGTGTAGAGTCAAGGTTAAGCTGGATTAATCAAACATCCATATAAACACTCTCACACACATACAGATTAAATAGAAAAATACATATATCAGTAATAATCTAGGGACCATCAAAACCAAGCATGCATTAAAGAACAGAACTTAGAATGTAAAATCTGAAGGCAGCTAAAGAACACCTCTTGAATATATGTTCTAGCCGTGTTCATTAACTCTCACCTCAAGTCGAGTTCTCGATTCATCGACCACCAAATGAGTTGGCTACGAATTAATAGTGATGTCAAACAAAAAGCAGCCTCAATAACAGAATCCTCAAAAGTGTGGGAGCATTTCACCCTGGAAAAAGGTGGTCAGTTGTAATATTTGTAAATCTAACTTTAGTTGGTATGGGAGCACATTCTCCATGCTGGAGCATCTGAAGAGCAAGCACCTCAGCACTAGAAATTTAATGTGAAAAGCCGTCCTACTTCATGGTACGAGCTGTAAGATTTTGATGAACCATTAATGGAGTTGGAACGGAGATGCCAAATATGGTTATGGTTTTAAACATCGTTGTCTTAACGTCGAGACTCAAAGGACGTGTATGTGTGCCGGAGGTAATCATTATGTCAGTGAGGGGTCCCCAGAAAGATAGTGAGACAAGGTGTGTGCATACACCTTGTTTTGCTATACTTGTGAACACCAAATGTCCCTATGATGATAGGAAAACCTGGAATTTGGACTACTTTTTCTGGAATACTGATTGGTCTGGACATGTCGCCAGTGTGTAATGGACCATCCTAGATGCCTTTGAGCCCAGAAAAGTCGATGCTGCTTCTGGACTTAAGGCTTCTTTTTGCACAGTAACGTTTTAAGTGGCATTTGTGAACGTAACTCTGTAATATAGTGCCTGATAAAGATTGCCAAAGTATATCAGCTATTGTCGGTTCTTGATGCAGTGCCATCTGAGGGATCGGAGATCATGGGTCTTCTAGGCTTCTCACTTTGCCCTTTGCACTCAGGGAGTTTTTCCTTGCCACTGTCGCCCTAGGCTTGCTCAATTTCGGATTGGACGTAGTTATTAGGAGATAATCTAAACTTGTAAAGTTGCTTTGAGACAATGCTCCATTGTAAAAAGCGCTATATAAATAGATCTGACTTGACTTGACTTGACCCTTTCTTCCAGACCTTTAACGATATTATGCACTGTAGAGTAAGAAATATGCAAATCCCTTCCAGTCTTTCTTTGAGGAACGCTGTTTTTAAACATTTCAGTCATTTTCTCAGGCATTTGTTGAAAACTGGAGGTGCTGGAGAGCTTTGATATTCAAAGAAGTTCAAAGAAATTCAAAGAAATTCAAAGTTTTTTGTACCAAATCATGATTACAATCACTTGTTCAGGGCACCTGTTTGAAATCACATTGTTATTTAGTTTTACCTTATTACTAGCCCAAAATTGCCCCGTCCCAACTTTTTTGGAATGTGCTGCAGCTTTGAAATGCATAAATGGATATTTATTAACAAATACAATGAAGTTGACCAGAAAAACATAAAATAACTGTGGTTCATACTGACTGCAATGAATAAAAAGTGAAAAGGAAATGTAAGAAATACAGCCATTTCAAATTTTCTTATTTGGAGTTGTACAAGTGAAATTCGAATCCAATGCAGGTTTCATTGTATGTATTTTTGAACATAATTAAACACCCCCTGTCCTCCTACTTGCCATTTATCAAAACCCAGGCTATTGCCCTTGTGAGAAAGTGCAGTAGATTAGCAGCTGTGTCTATTGTGTAACAGACCGATAAAATATTAACCCATGTGGCATTGAGATGATGCAAGTGTTACATATGCAGATCATATATATACATCCTCCGCAGCACACTGTGGCTCTACAGTTTCGCTGGTAGCGGAATCAAGATGAAATTCCTGATTTTGGCGGCATTGTTTGGGTTGGGTGTTTGTCAGTTCAACCCTAACCTTAAAAACGGACATACCTCCATCGTGCACCTCTTCGAATGGCGTTGGGTCGATATAGCTGCAGAGTGTGAGAGGTACCTCGGCCCTAACGGCTTTGGAGGTGTGCAGGTAATCCTCACCATTTCACTCATGTTACTGCTAACAACATTCCTTGTAGAAATTGTATAGATCACTGTACAATGCAGCAATAATACTTTTATACTAATAATTAGGTTTGATATATAGAATCTAGAATCTTCCAAAGAGTTGAGAACAGGATCATGTTGGAATATTAATTATCTACAGAATGAGCTGTATTTAAAGAGAAACTGTTGACAGTGGCAAAACTTCTGTGGAATTATAAGGAAGTGCACGTAGTAGAAAATGACTTATTTTTCGTTTTCATTGTTTTTTTTCTAGATTTCCCCCCCAAGTGAAAGCATCATTGTTACCAATCCTTTTCATCCATGGTGGCAGAGGTACCAACCCATCGGCTACAACCTCTGCTCCAGATCAGGAACTGAGGCCGAGCTGCAGGACATGATCACTCGCTGCAACAATGTTGGGGTAAAAAAACAAGAGAATGTGATCAAATATGAATGAAATGAGTCCTGGGTTGTTGTTTTTTTTAATCCATGCAACATTAAAATCAGTCAACTTTCATTAAAGACAATGATGAATCGATCCTGCCAGTGTTTAGTTAGACTTCTAATCGGTTCTGACGTGGAAGTTTGCATTTCAGAAATTAGTGCTTGTGATTAGATTTGTGTATGGTTTTATCAGGTGTCCCGATACTTTTGGCTTTGTAGCACAGGGGTGATTCTAGGATCAGAGCTTTAGGGGTTCTGCTGAGCACCCAATGAGAAATCCATTATGGTATTCATCCATTGGTAAGGGATGAATAGCATACTTTTGTTGTTTTCATTTTTTAATGCAACAATTAATATTAACAGCCCCTAAAAAGGGGGCTAGACACGCCTATGTTGCAGCACAAAGCATCAGCTTTCTCTTTCTATTATGTAAGTGTTACGCTGTAGTGTCCAGATCACAGCGATGATGAGGATGTTTATGATGAGGATGACATTTGTCCCTTGCTGCACTGTACCTCCATCATGGCTTGTGTTGTGCAGGTGAATATTTACGTGGATGCGGTGATTAATCACATGTGTGGAGCCGGAGGAGGAGAAGGTACTCACTCCAGCTGTGGAAGCTACTTCAACGCTAACACCGAGGACTTCCCTTCAGTTCCGTACTCAAACCTGGACTTTAACGATGGAAAATGTAACACTGGAAGCGGAAATATCGAGGATTATAACGATGTTAACCAGGTATGCAGCATTAGCAGGATTTTCAAACCAGTGCCTTAAATAGAAGTGTAAAAACACTTTTAGTGCTTCTCTTTAGTGCAAGTCAGAATGTCATTGAAGTAAAAAATAAGCAGCATGGGAATCTGAGAATGTTTCTCCTTTTTAAAATAAGTTGATGTATTTAAGCTTTAGTTGTTTAATAAAAACGTTTGTGTCTCAGGTCAGAAACTGTCGCCTGGTAGGGCTGTTGGACTTGGCCCTGGAGAAAGATTATGTACGTACTAAAGTGTCTGACTACATGAACAGGCTGATAGATCTGGGCGTGGCCGGGTTCAGAGTGGACGCCTGCAAGCACATGTGGCCCGGTGATTTAGAAGCTGTGTATGGAAGACTGAAAAATCTCAACACCAATTGGTTCCCCTCTGGAGCCAGACCCTTCATCTACCAAGAGGTTCTCGTCTTTACCTTTTATTTCTCACCTAACAGCTGCTTTTGATCTCAGCAAAGGGGTTGCGGGTGTTTTAAGGGGCTTAAGGGCTTTAACTGTGTTTGTATTGTTGAAGTTGTTTAAAGGGGGTTTACAGGGTGTAAATTGGTCCTAATGGTGCAGATTTGGGTTTGTGGGCTGAGTTAAATTTGCATGTTTGCCTGTAAATGGTCTTCTGGATCAGACTGATTGAGTTCAGGTTCCTTGTCTTGTCGTGATTGGAGCAGCATGATGCACAGAAGCTGCTCTGTTTGACTTTGTTGCTAATTGATGAATGGTGTTCAGGTTATTGATCTGGGTGGAGAGCCGATCACATCATCGCAGTACACGGGACTTGGCCGAGTGACTGAATTTAAATTTGGAGGGAAACTGGGAACTGTTTTCCGTAAATGGGATGGTGAAAAACTGGCGTACCTAAGGTAAACCTTCATCTAATTTCATTCTGTCAGGCTTTATTCCCTCAGTCAGACAGAACTGGATATCTGACACTGTGTGTGTGTGTGTGTGTGTGTGTGTGTGTGTGTGTGTGTGTGTGTGTGTGTGTGTGTGTGTGTGTGTACAGTAACTGGGGTGAAGGTTGGGGTTTCATGCCCTCTGATAAAGCTCTGGTCTTTGTTGATAATCATGATAATCAGAGAGGACATGGAGCAGGTGGAGCCTCCATCCTCACCTTCTGGGAGTCCAGGTACAGTTTGTGAATTATTAGATTTGATGACCAATAAATGATCTAATTTTACAATAAATTACTAGAAGTAAAGCAGTATAATCAGAATAAACAAAAGAACTGTAATCATAAGTTATGTCTGTCTATGTGGCTGTGTCCAGGCTCTATAAGATGGGAGTTGGTTTTATGTTGGCACATCCCTACGGTGTCACTCGAGTCATGTCAAGCTACCGCTGGACCCGAAACATCGTCGGCGGAGTGGTATGGAATCACCCCCAGAACACTCTATGTTCACCCAGTGATGCCTCATGACTTTCTGAGTATAATCACAGCGTTGGTGGAAGAGCAGCTGGATGATTGGAATCCGATCTTCTCCTACAGGATCAAAACGACTGGATGGGACCTCCAAGCGAGTCTGATGGAAAAACCAAACCTGTTACTATTAATCCTGATGGGACTTGTGGAAACGACTGGGTTTGCGAACACCGCTGGCGCCAGATCAGGTAAAGACCTTTACTAAAACAGTGCTGTTCACAGGGGGGTGGAGCTTCCTGGAAATGTTTCCAGGTTTACACTTCTCATAGAAAACAGCCAGCTGTACTAATATACTAGTATTTAGTAGCTAGTAGGATCTGGAAACTAGGGCAGGTGGTATTATTTGTTTTTGGTAGTCTGGAGGAAGATGTCGGCAGAATTTCATCATTTTGATTTCCAATAAGATTTGTCTTTCGGTGCCACAGGCCCTGAACCTCCTCTTTATAATCTGGATAAATGTGAATCATATATGTGAATATATCTGTCTCTGCAGGAACATGGTGATTTTCCGTAATGTGGTGGACGGACAGCCTTTGGCCAACTGGTGGGACAACGGGAACAACCAGGCCGCGTTCTCGCGAGGAAATCGCGGATTCATCGTCTTCAACAACGATGATGGGTACAGAAAATAATGAGCATTTCTCAAATATAAATCCTCAGTCTCTATAAACACAACTTGGTGTAAGTGAAGATCTTTATTTGAGCTTTTTCTCTCATTTCCAAATGACCTGAATTGACCTGGACCTGTAATTCACTAGTTGAAATGAACTTTTAGAAATAATATCCCCTAACCTTGATCCTGGGTAATCTGTAGCAGCAAGACCAAACAAAATTCCAAGCTGTTACAGTTCACAACCCAAATGTCAACAAACATTCTACAAATGATTTCTAGCCATTTTCCACTTCTAATCTGTAGCAGCAAGACCAAACAAATACCAAGCTGTTACAGTTTTCACAACCCAAATGTCAACAAACGATTTGTTCCACTTTTCACCATTCAAATGGAATATTTCCATGTACCCTGTAACTCAGATCTTTCTTGTCGAATTTCAGGACTCTTAGTGCTACACTGAACACCGGTTTACCCGCTGGAACCTACTGCGACGTCATTTCTGGTCAGAAAGAGGGAGGCAGCTGTACTGGGAAACAAATCCAGGTGGGTGGAGACAGCAATGCCTCCTTCAACATCAGCAGTCAGGATGAGGATCCATTCATTGCCATCCATGTCGACGCGAAACTCTAAATTATTACCCAATAAAGATCAAGTACATGACAAATTCTGTCTCGTGTCTTGTTCCCTATTAGTTCCCTTGCTAACTAGTATGAGGTGAAATTAATAATCCACAATCAGCTGATTAAAGTTGTATGAGGTCAATACTTTGTTGTGGATCCATCACGTTTTAAACTTAAAGAAAGCAAAAAGCATCATAAGCTGTGTTTTGGACACTGGCATGCTGGACAAACAGTTTCACCAGCTTTACCAGCAAGACCATGTGAGGTCACCAGCTATCCCATCACCAAACCTGTACTAAGAAGCAGTAACCAACCAAGACCAACATGGAATGTAAACCTTGCATGGTCTTGCTTTCTGGCCAGCAGGCCAGCATCCAAAAACACAACATGTGCTGGATTTTGCAGTTTTTGTTTTAACAGGGTTGTCTTGGTGCAAACGAGCTAATGCACCGCATCCACACAGGTTCTGACCCCTGTGGTTTCCCACAAACACCCCGTTTTGAGTTTCACTTTCCTTGTTTTTCCAACTTACCCTGTGTAATTACATCTGAGCAAAACAACATAGACTTTTCAACTGTAACTGAGAATTCATTTATTTATTCGATTTATTCTTTTTAAGTTAAAAATAGTTTTTAGAGTCACAATGCGGAAAGTATTGGACTTTTATTTTGTATTGTACTTTTAATTAGCATGAACGATGTTAGACTTATTAAGGTAGTGCAAGTTTCATTTAATCATCTAGTCAATCTTCAGAACTTGCTTCAACCATTTGAAAGCAAACCATTTTTAAATTCAGCCCACATGTATTAAACACTCTGTTAGCTACATTTATAGTAGCAGCGCATTTAGGTTCTAAGCTTTATTCTCAAACTGCAAGCCAAATCATTACACTCTCAAATCCCATGGTTCAGTAACAAAATCTTACACAAATAGTTTAATAAAATAAATCGGCAGGCTGTTTAAACACACAACTCAAATATTTGCTTAACGTTCACACCTGCAATAACATTCAAAAACCACCAGAGGACGCCAGCACCTGCGTTCTGAGCTATAACTGGTTATTTAGTCCTCTTATGCAGAGCGACTAGATGCAGTCTAACAATCCAATTGGCAACTGTACTTAAAAAAATGGAGTCTCACATCAGATTTTGGTTTAGCTAGCAAGTGTTCAATCGATGCACAGGAGCACAGAGGAAGGTCAAATGTAGTATTGCAGGCTGCTCAAAAAGGCATCTTAATGGTGAAGCTGAGATTCAAATCTGAACTGTTCAGAGGAATTGTCGGTAACAGCATATTGTGTAATGGCGACACGGTGGTGCCTCACAGCTCCGAGATCCCCTGTTCAATCCCAGCCCTGGGTTCCGCCTGTGTGGAGTTTGCATGTTCTTTCCTTGTCCATGTGGGGTTTTTCCAGGTACTCCAGTTTCCTCTCAAATTCCAAAGACTGTGTGTTAAGTTAATTGGTGCTTCAAAATGCCCTTAGTGTGTGAGTGTGTGAGTGTGTGTGCCCAATGATGGATTGGAGCCATGTCTAGGGTTGTTCCTGCCTTGCACCCTGTGTCACCAGCTAGGTACGGGCTCTGTTCAGGATAAGCGGATAAGAAAAAAAATGAATGAATATTGTGTAACATATTGTCTTGAACGGCAACTGATTTGTGTGTTTTTGTTTGAGCACTTTTTTAATGTGTCACAGTGAAATGTGGAATTCTTGTGATATTTATGATGTGTAATATTTTGTAATGGGCATTGCTAAGCACTGTGTGTGTGTGTGTGTGTGTGTGTGTCAGTTGGAGTGGTGCGCCCTGCCTTGCCGGATAGGTCCCAGACTGCATGACCCTGCATGAACTGGATTAAGTGAGTATAAAAATGAATTGATATCTTATATATGTGTGACATCTGTGTGAATTGTGTAATGATTGTATGAATGCTGAGTGGTTTATGGTGTACATGAGGATGCTTTACAGGAAGTGAGTTTAAGCTCTGTGCTCGTATCTCACTTTGATGGAAACAATGAGCTTCTTCATGAAGCGAAATTCCTGCATGAAGAAATTGTATCCCTTCCTTCATGCTAATTGTTTCCAGATCTGATTTATTTTCCCTTTCACTCGTCTACATTCTTCTTAATGTCACACATCCAGCATACCGTCACACAGAGCACACACAAACACAAACACACACTCTCCAAGAACCAAAAACAACACTTCTAGCACAAGAACCAAATCCAGAACGAGAACCAAAACAGAAGATGAATAATCAACACGAGAACAGGAACCAGAACAATAATCATCGAACAATAAGCACCAGAAACAACACAAGAACCAGAACGAGAACCAAAACCATCACAAGAACAAACTCCATTAGAACAACTATAATTTAAAGAGAAGAAAAAGAAACGGAAGAAACTATAAGAACATGAACCAAAGCAAGAACCAAAAACAAAATACAGGTACGAACATGAACCAGAACAAGGTTTAGAATGAAAGACAAAACAAAAAAAACAGAACAACAACTATAATTTACAAAAAGTGAAAAAGAACCAGAAACCGAAGAAGAACCAGAACAAGAACCAAAGCAAGAAAGTGAACCAGCACCATTACAAGAACCAGAACAAGGAAAAAAACCCCAAACAGAACATGAACCAGAACACGAACCAAAGCCAGCACAAGAACAAAATCCAAAAAAACTATAATACACAGAAGAAATGAGAACAAGAACCAAAACAACATACGAAGATCAGCCAAAGCAAGAAAAAGAATCAGAACCATACCAAGAACCAGAACAAAATTTGAATGAAAGACAAAACCAGAACAACAACTATAATTTAAAAAAGCGAAAAAGAACCAGAAACAGAAGAAGTGTTTGAGTACAGCCAGTCCCCAGGTTGCGAAGCAGATCCGTTCCTACAGCGTGGTGTAAGTTGATTTTCATCGTTACTCGATTCTTAACATTAAACAGTTCTTAAAAATGCTTTGTTATAATGGTCGATTTCATAGGATCACCTTCTTTCACATGTTCAAGAATGTGTTCCTTATATTATATAATGCTGGCTACCATCGATCGACTAAACCCTAGCGAA
Organism: Ancistrus triradiatus; assembly: GCA_025084515.1. Classification (NCBI taxonomy): domain Eukaryota; kingdom Metazoa; phylum Chordata; class Actinopteri; order Siluriformes; family Loricariidae; genus Ancistrus; species Ancistrus triradiatus. The sequence goes on from JAJAGP010005379.1 coordinate 10,137, forward strand.
CGAGCGGTGTCCGTGGGAGTTTCTCCCTTATTTGAACGCTTCACTATGTCTAATTTCACTTCGTTCGTGATGACTTTCCTGTTCTTGGATGCGCTGCCATCAGTAGAATGAACCTTACGCTTGGGAGCCATAATAAAGGGCAAAACAGTAAATACGCAACCGTAACGCAAAGCACAGGACAACGTGAGAACAAAGTACACACTGACGCCACACACTCACCTTGGTGTATGACCATTTCGTTTCATGTCGAAACCAGATTTATTATGAATTTATTAGGAATAGCGTCGTATGTCGAGGGACCGCCTGTACATATAATATTCTGAAGAGTATAATAAAATAGAGAATATAAGACAATAGTGAAAATAAATAAAATATTGACTGAAATAATGTAATAATATGCGTATCAGTATTATTTAGTCCAGTACACAGAGGCACTGTAGGATCTCGTGTCCTCAGCATGGCATGGTCAGTCAGATGGAGAATGGAGGATGGTTACATGTATACTAACTAGTAAGACACAGTCATACTGGACCAATTTAGAGCAACCAAGTAACCTAATGCATGTCTTTGGCATGTGCTAGGCAGTGTTCATTTCACTGACGAATGATTTTCGTCATAGTTTTTGTCAACTACACTTTCTTTCTAACGAAAACGAGACTGTGATTAAATTCAAATGAATGAAAAACGACATAAACTAGGACGAAATGAATTGACACTTTTGTTAACGAATAAAAACGAGACGCAAATGTTTGGCAGAGACGACATCCAATCAGATCTTTAGCATCTAACTTTAGCATATGTGGAAAGGCGGGACGAGCCAAACAGTAACGCGGTTGATTTGAACCGGGAAGGTCGTACAACGAGCGTCTGTATTGGTTCTCAGGAAACCTACTCGACAATGTGAACATTTGAAAGAGGAGAGTCGATATATGGGCACGTTTCTTGTTTGATGTCAAGGAAAACAAGACTCTTCGTTAACCGTGTGGGGCGAAAATCTCCGGTAAAAACACAACAAACTTGAAACGACATCTGCAGGCATGTCAGAGTGAAACCGCGGTCAAGCTATCAGCTTCTGACGCGGAGCTCCTATTTTAGCGGTATTACGGTAGGACGTTGCAAACGCACGAAGTTCATCATGTTGAAGCCAATATTTCAGCGAATAAAGTAGGGATTAAAATATGTTTCCAGTTCGCCACGTGGACATATTTTACTTTGCACTAAATAGTGTTCATACTATCTTTAAGGGGTATTCGGATAACATAGCTCCGTTTTATACTGTAATTATGAATAAATGCATATATCGCATGCACATATCTAATCCTCTGATCTTATGTGTTTAGTAAAGTTCATGATATTTCATTTATTCTATTCTACAATATCTCTATAATTGAGTTTTGGTGACCACTTTACTGTTAGTATCAATACATGCATATAGACCCGAGCTTCTATCTTCGTTAGATCTAATTATACATCATTCATCCCAACTTGATTTTATTCTAGAATATCTGCTGAATGTCTACACCAAGTTTGAAGCAGATCTATGATGGAAATTAAGTTATAACCACTTTAAGGTATGCTTTAATTATCAATTCATTGGATGTAGATGTTTCATTTTATCTAAGTGCGTATAATGACTTAAATAATTCAAGGGAAATGTTAAAAAAAAAAAAAAGCATTTACGTATTGCAACCTTTACATTTCATATTTTAGTCAACTGAATCTGCTGTAGATTTAGTCGACTAAAATTAAAAACAATTCATATGACTAAAACTAAATTACATTTTAGTCAAACGACTATGACTAAAACGAAATCATAAATTTGCTGTCAAAATTAACACTGGTGGGAGGAAACCGGAGTACCCAGAGAAAACCGACTTGGACACAGGGAGAACATGTAAACTCCACTCAGGGAGAGTCTGAGGTTGGAATCAGCTGTGATGCGACTGCAGCAAATGTTACAGATACCTTCATGTTCTAAATGATTGTTTCTCCATAAAGAAATGCTTTGAGGTTGGAACCATGTGGAGGAACTCGACTATACTGCACAGTCCAGTGGTAATGAACTGGAAGCAGAACTTATCAACTACATCTGCACAAAATCAGCATCACTAATGTTCTTGCAGCTGATTGGAAGTGAATCTGCATTATGTTCTAGACAGCAGTGGTAGATTTACAAGGTAATTAGATACATTTCTTAGTTGATTTCCCCTCTGCTCTCTCTGTTATCGCACATCACTGAAAGCATGAACACGTTCAAACTTCGTTCAAAGTTCCTTTCAGCTTTCAAATATCTCATCGTTTAGTTTTTTTCTGTTACATAATGAATCCCCTCTTTGATGTCTGCTTTTTAAAAAGGTGTATTATTTTTTATTAAACCACTTCAAACACATGGACCTTTCATTTTCTGAAGTATGTAAAACATCCTGTGATGTAATTACACTGGATGAACGTCTACTCAACATCAAACGTCTATAACAAACTGAGCATCTTCAAAACAATCACTGCTTTCTTTAACTCACATGCCATCCATTTTTCCTTCCTTTCCTTCCTCCATAGTCCTTACTTTCTCTAATTATGAGAAAAGGTGTTTCAGCTCTACATACCGCACAAGTTCCAGCTGAACATCTGGAGTTTATATACCGAGCGACCGTGAGGAAAATTCCTTTAACCTGATATGATTGTACTGTACAGAAGGCTGTTTAACCTCTGGAACCATGTCGGTCTGTTATATTCTGCCTTCCTAAAGTCAAACACTGTCAGCTCTTAACTTGCAATAAAATTCTGTGTTTATTTTTTATTTATTTGCTGTCTTCAGTTAGCAGTTCATCTCACTCTGCTCCATTTGTACTGAGTTACAGTGTTTATTCACACTCAGTCAGGAGCTTGAAGAGGTTACATGTGTAATAGTTTATCGATTACAATAATATCGCTGAAATGAGATTTCCTCGCCGTCGTGTATTGTAACCTCAGCTCTCTACTGAGTTCTGGAAAACAAATAAAAATCGCTCCATCAGTGTTACAGGAAATGTCGACTTGTTTAATGCTGCACGGTGCTTTAAAATAAAATCAGAGCGCATTAAGGGAAACTAGCAGACTGACTCAGTCTGTTTGTTCAGTGTATGTTTGTTTTAATGAAAACACTATTTTTTTTTCCCAGACCAGATCAGAATCAGTGAGGATAAAAACACACCAGTATGACGTGTCCACTAAAGTAACCACAGGGACTAAAAAAGCTAAAAAGTAATGAGAGAATGATTTCAAAATTACTTATGATACAGCAGCTGCAAGTACCAGGACTACCTGTAGAGAGACAGAGTACAAAACCACGTACAGAGTTAATATATAAACAGAATTCATTCAGAAAAGTGCTTTGAAAAATGGAGTTGCAGAGAATGTTTGTGATTTATTCATACAAATAAGATGTCCACAAGTTACGTAGAAACAAAGCAAATAACCCTTATCCCACTCAACCCTTTTTCCCCTTTATGTAATAAAAGTAAAGCCATAATGCGCGTATACTTACAAAAATCCCATATATCCCTAACACACACGCTCACATTTACAGTATATACAATGCATTCGGAAAGTCTTGTGTCTTTGGAAGGTCTCACTATATATAATACATACACACAGTGGGGCAAAAAAGTATTTAGTCAGCCACTGATTGTGCAAGTTCTCCTACTTAGAAAGATGAGAGAGGTCTGTAATTTTCATCATAGCTACACTTCAACAATGAGAGACAAAATGAGAAAAAAATCCAGGAAATCACATTGTAGGATTTTTAAAGAATTTAATTGTAAATCCTGGTGGAAAATAAGTATTTGGTCAATAACAAAAGTTCAACTCAATGCTTTGTAACATAACTTTTGTTGGCAATGACAGAGGTCAAATGTTTCCTGTAAGGAAACGTGACCAAAAAGGTCTGATATTATATTACATGATTTTCTTCCAGCCCTATTCTGGATCATCCATATGCTCTCTGGCAAACTTCAGACGGGCCTGGACATGTACTGGCTTAAGCAGGAGGACACGCCTGGCACTGCAGGATCTGAGTTCCTCTCGGCGTAGTGTGTTACTGATGGTAGCCTTTGTTACTTTGGTCCCAGCTCTCTGCAGGTCATTCATCAGGTCCCTCCATGTAGTTCTGGGATTTTTGCTCACCGTTCTCATGATCATTTTGATCCCACAGGATGAGATCTTGCGTGGAGCCCCAGATCGAGGGAGATTATCAATGGTCTTGTATGTCTTCCATTTTCTTACAATTGCTCCCACAGCTGATTTATTCACACCAACCTGTTTGCCTGTTGTAGATTCACTCTTCCCAGCCTGGTGCAGGTCTACAATTTTCTTCCTGGTGTCCTTCGACACCTGGTGTCCGTCGACGCTCTTGTCTGGCCATGGTTAAGTTTGGAGTCTGACATGTTGAGCTGTGGACTGGTGTTCTTTTACTAACGATAAGAGGTCAAACAGGTGCCCATTGAATGACAGGTAACGAGTGGAGGACAGAAGAGCTTCTTAAAGAAGAAGTATTACGGGCCTGTGGGAGACGTCAGAAATGTTGCCTTGTTTGTGGGTGACCAAATACTTATTTTCCACGATGATTTGGCAGTTAAATCTTTAAAAAAAATCCTACAATGTTGATTTTCCTGGATTTATTTTTCATTTTTGTCTCATCATATGTAGTTTAGCCAGTATGATGAAAATTACAGACCTCTCCGCAACAGATAATAAAGAACAATAAAGAAGTAATTAAATAGAATAAAAGAGAATTTAAAGGGTTTAGAAGAAAAATATTACATATTACATTCGATGAGAATGACTAAAGAGGCTAAAGCTGTGTGAGCCATTGCCTGACCATAGGCCTCTCACAATTGCTCTCACAATCACATATCAATGGAAAAAAAATGTGTTCATTCCACATGTTCGTGTTTGGAAGAAGAACGAGTTTCCCTAAAGTGCAGTCAAGCATTTCCAAAATATGCCATTTAGGAAAGCGTCATCTCCTGACAGCTGCTAAACAACAATCTGATTGCACAGCTCCGAGCCTGAGATTAGATTTGTGTATGTAAGAGAGATTTAACATCTGCCGCATTCTGAATAAATCAAAGACAGGTGTTTACCCTCAGAACAGTGAGAGTGGGAATTTGAAGGGACAGGTGAGACATGACAGAGCAGAACTAGACAGGACAGGACACCTATACCTGGAGATCACACAGAGCTTGAGTACCTGTGTTCTCAACCCCCTCGCCTCAGATTCTAATAACATTTCATGCACTGATTGTGCTGATTAGAAACTATTTGTAATTATTGTTCTCTCTGTACTGAGTCTTGGAGACTCTTTTACGATTTTCCTGTTGATTACCGTCTGTAATTTTGCTCATCTGTTTTTCCAAACCCACTTCCAGATCTGCCATCTCGTCTCACAAAGATTTGCAGATTCAAAGCTGTATGTGTGTGATTTTTTGTTTCTTTTTTTAATCCGACTTTTTCCAGCCTCTCTTACTTTGTTCCACTACTAAGTTTTAGCACCCTGGTTCTTATTAGCCACAGAGACATGATCTGAAGTTCTGTAAATGTTAAGCAGATGTCAAAACAGTTGTGGTGATGAGTAGCTACAACTGGAACTTCCTTTAAGTAGCGTAGTATGCATTACATTAATTTTTGTCATGTTAAATTATCATTTGAATCATTGCTGTTAAAACTATGACATAATTCACTTAAACATTTCAGTTCCTCAAATCAAACTGAAACTCGTTTGAAGAGATTCCAATCTCTCTTTGGACATTAGGCTGGATCAGCTTCAAACCGCCGCTCACACCTGGTACTCCCTCCTGCCTCTCACCCTCCCAAGGCTCCTGTCTCCAAGTGGGCGCTATTCATCTGCCAGTGGTGGTGCAGCACCCTGTGGTGGCAGGATTGTGCCTGTACTGTGGTTCACATCTTCATCTTTTGCCTGATGGTGACCAGTTACAATGCCAGCCATCTCCGAGACAGAAAACAGAGCACGCACCGAGGACTTCCCATGCCCTGAAGGTGAATAACGCTTTCTGTCAGTTCCCACCCATCCACCCATGGCTCATTCACAGTTTCATCTCTAATTGACTCTGGTGTGGAGCTTTTTTCTTGGGCTATCCAGCTGTCGATATCCCTGCGTATTTAACTCGCCTCCAGTCCCTTGGACGCTGGGTATCGAAGGGTCCGGAGGCCTGACACACACCACAGCTCCTCTCTGTTTGTCTGCCAGCAAGCTTCATGTGGAGACAGTCTCCAGTCTCCTTTTGCAGTCACCCAATAACCTATCATCCTGAGCTTGCCCTAGTTTAGGGAACTGCACTGTCCTTTTTTGGCTGGGCCACAAGATCATGTGCTGGTCCCTGAGTTGGTTCCAGCACTGTCTCCAGACACCTAGCCCTGACACTGCGGGGCACACTGCCTCTCTCAACCATCTTCTGTTCTGCCATCATCGACCAGTATCTGCATTCAGCCTCCTACTTTCCACTTATCCACCGGATTTACTGTAATGAAGCCTCAGGCTAATTTCCCTTAGCTTGGAAATGCACTTGCCTGAGACTTGCTCTCCTTGGGGCAGAAGATGTCCTCTACGAGTCCTTCGGGGGGAAGGACTGTCACTCCAAGTCCCAGTATATGGTCTCATTCCAGACCTTAACTGCTAGGCTACCATAGTCGCGGTTGTATATGGGCACAGGCATAAAGTTGTGTATATATAAACAATCATACCTGTAGTTTGAGCAGAACAGTTCTTTCATCCCTCTTTAGCTTTTGTGAGGATTTTTACTAAAATGAATGAACGTTTTTAGTAATGAACATGTTTAGCCCAGTTATGTAGTTTACCTAGTAAATATAAATACTAAAGGCACTCTATAACTTTGGGGAACCAGTTAATTGACAACAAATGTACATTTCTGAATGTGCATCCATTTAAACCTAGTCCTAAAACGTATATTAACCCCTGTCCCAGTGTATGTTCTCTGTGTGCCTACGTATTCAGAGTGGAATATTCATTCCTTCTCTAGACATGTTCAGCTGTTACATGAGCTGTGACTGAAAGGAGGCGGTACGACAATACACAAAATGATTTAGCATCATTTTAGAAGGTCATTACTGTGGACGTTTCTGCTGCTTTTTCACTGTTTTTAAAGATTATAACATTAATTCCTTAAGGGCAGGTAATATGAGATGCTTTTTAAATTCTACGAGTGTCTTCTTCATGGGTTTCTTTAGCTGAGTTGTTTCCCAGAAGCTTTCCATTACTTTTACACAGGTGAGAGGATTTATAGAGTACTGCACATTTTTAACACCAACTTCGTATCCTGAACAAAGCCACAGTAAAAGTGTAATTTCTTACGTATTGTATGATTAATTGCTACATAGCTGCTGTTCATAGTTCTGTATGTATCAGTAATAAACCTGAAGCTCTACGAGCTAAATGTAGAGACACAGAATGAGAGCGAGAGAGAAACAAAGAGAGAAAGAGAGAACTTCTCATATTTCCTGTTTAGTCTGGTGATTCCCCCAAGACTGGCACCGAATGCAAGAAAAGAGAACGTCAGTGTAATGTGTTCTACAGATTCAGCACTGCGAATGGATTTACCGTTACGTTCCTCCTGCTTTGGCGCCATTCAATATTATTTCTGTTAAAGGTTAAATTAGAGAAACACCATCCCTGTATTAGCTCACCAACCATCAGCCCACCATCCTCTCCCTATTTTACCGACATCAGTTCACCATCACCCCACCATCATCCCTCCAGCAGTCCGTCATCATCTTACCATCAACCTACTATTAGTGCACCAACCATTACCCCACCATCCTCTCCCTACCATCCCATCAGTTCACCATCAATCCACCATCAACCCTCTGTAAGTTCACCAACCATCAACTCACCATAAATCCCTCCAGCAGTACAGTGTCGTCTTATCATCAGTCCACTGTTCACCAACCATTAGTCCAAAAATCCCCTCATCGTTATCTCAGCATCAGTCTACCACAACCAGCGTCATCCCTCTATTCATTCACCATCCACAACCATCATCCAAACATCAGTCCACCATCATCTTACCATCAACCTACTATTAGTGCACCACCTATTACCCCACTATCCCCTCAACACCATCCCACCATCAGTTTACCATCAACCCTCCACCAACCCACTGTAAGCTCACCAACCATCACCCCACCATCCTCTCTCCAGCAGTCCATCATCATCTTACCATCAACCTACTATTAGGGCACCAATCAGTACCCCACTATCCTCTCCCTATCATCCCAACATCAGTTCACCATCAATCCACCATCAAAACTCACCAACCATCACCCCACCATCATTGTTTCATCAGTCCACCATCATTTTACCATCATCCTTCTGTAAGCTCACCAACCATCACCCCACCATCATCCCTTCATCAGTCCACCATCATTTTACCATCAACCCTCTGTAAGCTCATCAACCATCAGCCCAGCTTGAGCCTACAATCTCCCCATCGTTAGCCCAACCTTAATCCTCTATCCAACCACACCCATTGGAAGTGAGGTATGGACCAAAAACCAGAAGGGAGCTTAGCAATTGCTTTCCCCATGTAATTAAGCTGAAGCTCTCTGAAGCAAAGAGAAACTGTCAAATAAAACAAAAATATCTCTAGCTTTAGAAGGGATAACCTGTTTCTGACCTTTCTTCTTTCTTTCTTTCTTTGGGCTTTCTGTTTCCATTTCACTTTGATTAAACACAGTGACAACAAGTAATAAAAGCAATAATTGTGCAGTAATTGTAAACATGAGAGATCAGTAGTATAGTTGTTGGTCTTTAATTTACAGTGCTATGTAAGGTCATGTTTCCTCACTGTAACGGACTGACACTGGTTTAAAAGGGAAACTGCACTTGGATAGGAACTGTGGATGTCTGATGATTTTAGTTTTGAGTCTTGAGGACAGGTATGATCCAGAGTGAGAGGAAGTGCTAATACTTCCCAGAAATTCACTAGACAATGTTCACGTTGCTGGGGGATGAGCTTCTTGTTTGTAGCATATACTTTCACTGTGGCTTGTGATAAGGCCTGTAAGGCATAGTAGTCCCCACATGACTGATAGGTACCTGCAGGTGCAGTCAGTGGTGCACAGTGAAAAGATTATAGAGGAGAGCACACAGCCTTGTGGTGCTCCTGTGCTGATGGACTCGCCGTTTGACAGCTAGGATCCCACTTGTATATACAAACCAGAGGATGTGAGCGATGTGAAGCAGGAGCGAGTGGGGACTGGAGCGACGTGATTTTTGGGCAGAGCATGGAAGGCTTTTTACAAAGTTGAAGCGTTGCCGTTCTCTCCGCTCCAGTATTAAAAACTTCTCACTGCAAGGTCAACGTCAAAGTCATATTTCCCATAGTGCTTTCTGGAGACCAACGGGAGTCTGTACATTAGGAAAAGACTGTTGTTATCTATCCATATTTTCACAATTACAGTTCTTGACGTTATCTTTTCATGTCACAGCTGGACACGAATGGCATTTTGAGCATATCTGTATATTGAGGGGATATATTGTGACTACAGCCTTGCCTTAAAGAAGGAAGAAACACTGGGATGTCCAAGACTCTGAAAGAGTCTCTTATGACATACCTCATAACTAGTTGGGCCGCCCTTAGCAGCAACAACTGCAACCAAGCTTTTGCGATAAATTGCAACAAGTCTTTTACAGCATGGTGGAGGAATTTTAGCCACTCATCTTTGCAGAATTGTTGTAATTCAGCCACCCTTTAGGGTTTTCCAGCATGAACGGCCTTTTTAAGGTTATGCCACAGCATCTCAATAGGATTCAGGTCAGGACTTTCACTAGGCCACTCCAAAGTCTTCTTTTTGTTTTTCTTCAGCCATTCAGAGGTGGACCTGCTGGTGTGTTTTGGATCATTGTCCTGCTGCAGAACCCAAGTCTGTTTCAGCTTGAGGTCACGAACAGATGGCCGGACATTCTCCTTCAGGATTTTTTGGTAGACAGCAGAATTCATAGTTCCATTTATCACAGCAAGTCTTCCAGGTCCTGAAGCAGCAGAACAGAACCAGACCATCACACTACCACCACCATATTTTACTGTTGCTATAATGTTCTTTTTCTGAAATGCTGTGTTACTTTTACACCAGATGCAATGGGACACACACCTTCCAGAGTTCAACTCTTGTGTCATCAGTCCACAGAATGTTTTCCCAAAAGTCTTGGCGATCAAGATGTGTTCTGGAAAAATCTGAAAAATGTTCTTTTTCCTCAGCAGTGGTTTTCGTCTTGTAACTCTGCCATGCAGGCCATTTTTGCCCAGTCTCTTTCTTATGGTGGAGGCATGAACACTGACCTTAACTGAGGCAAGTGAGGCCTGCAGTTCTTTGGATGTTGTTGTGGGGTCTTTTGTGACCTCTTGGACGGGTTGTCACTGTGCTCTTGGGGTAATTTTGGTCGGCCGGCCACTCCTGAGAAGGTTCATCACTGTTCCATGTATTTGCCATTTGTGGATAATGGCTCTCACTGTGGTTCCCTGGAGTCCCAAAGCTTTAGAAATGGTTTTATAACCCTTTCCAGACTGATAGATCTCAATGACTTTCTTTCTCAATTGTTCCTGAATTTTTTTGGATCTCGGCATGATGTGTAGCTTTTAAGGATCTTTTGGTGTCCTTCACTTTGTCAGGCAGGTCCTATTTAAGTGATGTCCTGATTGAGAACAGGTGTGGCAATAATCAGGTCTGGGTGTGGCTAGAGACAGTGAACTCAGGGGCAATCACTTTTTCACACAGGGCCATGTAGGTTTGGATTATCAGAGCATAACCCTATCGTAGACCAAGGAGTATCTGTAGTGCTTTCAGTTAGGGAGGTAGTTGTAGATCCATTTACAGATAGGCTGCTCCACATTTGTTTAGAGAATGATTAGTTCAGGGACAATGATGTTAACCTCTAAGCTAAACTAAAAGTATTCTGGCACGTGTGCTTCGAAAGTCTAGACGCTGTCTAATGATTACTGCATCATCCACCAAACAATTTTCTCTGTATGTAAACTGAAACGGGTCAAGTGGAGGAGCAGTAAACAGACTTCTGCTTGAGGATCAGCCATTCAAATATCTTCATTATGATACAGATATGAGTGCTGGAGGCTATCTTGTCTTCTTGGGAACAATTACTGAAGCAGTTCTGTGTTTTGCCCTTTGCCTCTTAAGGCCAGGGCGTGTTGATCAGCACAGTGTTTTACCACCTGGTCCTGCTAATTGATTCATTTACACTTCTGCTTCAGGAATAGTCTTGTTTCGTTAACTGGTCATGGTTAACCAAGCTTTTGGAAGTTAGGGGTGATGTGATGGATGAGGGACTACGGTGGAGTGGCAACAATGGCATCTCCTCAGTGAATATTAGCTGTTACAGCTCTGCTATTGTAGCTATTCTAGCTTCTTCTCTGTTAATTAGTCCTGTTGGTCAGTCTCACAAAGAGGAGGACGGGTTTCCCATTTGTGCCTGGTTCCTCTCAAGTTTTTTTTTCCCCTTATTGGTCTTCTTGCCACTGGTGCCTTGACCTGATTGCTTGGGGTCTAGACTCAGTTTCTAAAGCCTTTAGACAATGTCTATTGTAAAAATAAGTTTCTACACATCTATACTAGTTCTGTAGTCAAGACCAAGACTGGGACACAGAGTCCGAGTCAAGACCTCAAGTTTCAGTAGTTAAGTCCGAGTCAAGAACAAGACCAGGAGTGGCTGAGACCGAGATGAGACCGAGACCAGATTAGAATTTTTTGGTAGCTTGTCCAAGCTTGTCTGGTAGAGATGGGTCAGTCTCTGTTCGTATTTTTTTCCTTTTGTTGGGCAACATTTTGAAATCTTTCCGTACAGCCATTGTCTATAAACTGATCCACGTTGTCTCATCTTTTCAGATCTTATTGCAGACTGGAGTTAGTTCCTGGCCTGCTTGTAACTTTCCTTGTCTCCACTTTTATGTGCTGCTTCCTTGAATGCCCAGAGTTTTCTGAGTTTTGTAGTAAACCATGTCTTTGCATTGTTGTATTTCAACTGTCTGTTGTCTGTCAGTTCACCCCTTCCATCATGTCCCAGTCTGTTAGGTCCAAATAGTCTATGAACTCCTCAGTTGCTGGTCCAGGTTGTTGTAATGGATTCATTGATTTTAGTTTTTGTACGTATGTTGGCATTAACTATATCATTGAATATTCCTTTATTGTGCTTTAGCAATGATCAAGTGTTTCACCATCTCTAACTGGACAAGGGTAATTGGAGAGCTGGGATTGTTTTACAGATGTGTGATCTGATTGGACTACGACCATTGCACATGTGGTGCATTTGCCTAAAGATGGCTGTATTCTCTAGAAAAAATGAAGGACGGGAACCCTTGGTGAGTAGAACGGTTTCCAGCTTGTGGCCATAATCCTGAGGTCTGCAGAACAGTATTTTGATAGCACTGTAATATAATCTTATAAAGTGTTTCCAAATTGCATTTTACCTTACAAAACATTTCTAAATGCCAATCTTCTTGCACTGAGTCACTTTTTCCTTTGCTATTGGCTATTGTGATTGCATTGTCTTTTTGTAATATATATTTAGGTTTTTAGCTATATAAAGCATAAAGCTCAGGAATGAAGCTATATGAATCATATTATTCCTATTGTTGTTGCTGAATTGCTTGTTAATAAATGAGATTGCGTTGATTGTTGTGTTGTCATTTTCCGCCGAGGATTTGGCACCCTGGTGTACGGTGAGCAAGAGCTTCTGGATTTCATTATGCTGCATAAACCCAGTCTGAATCAGAACGACAGAGGAACAAACAGAGTGGAACAAAGTGCAAAATCGTCACTCTGAATCAAACAAAAGAAAAACCAACATGTGTTTGGTATAAAAGTTCCGTAGAGAGTGGAGAAAACATGGGCAGTGTCTGATGGATTTGTCTAAACGATGGTCTGCGGGGGCTGAAGATGCTTATTCAAACCTGTATCAGAACTTCATTCTCTATCCAAACCTCTCTGGTCTCTGGTCAGCAGAAATGGTCTGAACCATCAACATTCAGACATAAACATTCTCAGATTACACCAAACACTTTCTTGCTCAGTCATTAAAGCTTTTAATTGTATACCAATTCATAAGAAAGAGATCAGATAAGAAAGAGATCACGTAATAATGTGTGATTAGAAAAAACTCATCATAGTCTGAGGTTTAAAGGGTTAAATGACTTACCACACAATTCATTCAGTTATTAGTGTAAAGCAGATTTCCCTGTGGAGATGTAAAGTTTCAAATGACACACTGTATTTTGTTACTTATCTGAATAAAGTTATGCATTCTTTGTAAGAATAAAAATATTTCTGTATTGCAGCACATGCAGTATTGCATAAAACTCTTAGGCATTCTATATTTATATTTATTCTATATTTACCCCACAGATGGGTACTATTTTGGGTGGAGTTAGTGGGTGTTGTGATATGAGTTAGTGGGTGTTGCTGATATGAGTAGATCAGACACAGCAGTGCTGCTGGAGTTCTAAAAATCCTCAATGTCTCTGTTGGAAAATGTTCAGAGTAGCCTATTCGGACATCTGACGTTCCAATGAATTTTTTTCTACATTTTTCTAATCTTAAATTAGAACAAAATTCCAAACTTCAAACATGGACACCCTCATAAAACACTCAGTGGTGTGATCTCAACCACAATGCACATAATCCAGCCCAGTCGGTATGCCAATATCCATAAAAACTAACAGAAGACAAAGAACTAGGGTGTGATTTTAGGCATACGCTGTATATTATAATGTATTATTTTTATTGTTATATTATTATATTTTGTATGTGTATATTAGATAAGACTACGGGTGATTTCAGACACCCCCTCAGCCTCGGCGGCAGTGATAAGACGTGCCACAATTGCCTCAGTGTCTATAAAGTTTCACTTTATATTTCACTTATTTCATGTATTTATTGATTATTTATTATTATTATTATTATTATTATTATTATCATATTATGTCCTCTATCCATGCTTTTAATCATTAATTACAAACAAATATAGGCGTAAAAAAGCAATCATTTGGGGGTCAGAAACAGATTAATCCTATTTCCATTTTCTTATAAGGAAAATTAATTCACAGTTCAACCAAATTAGAGTTTGAACGACCTTCTGGAACCAATGAAGTTCAAATTCTGTGAAAGTTTTGCCGCCTTTCCAAGTAATCAGCTGAAGTTTGTTTAAGCCCACAGAACTTGAGTCACTTGTTAATTTGCTGAACTCAGTCATATCGAAGTTAAACACTCTGTCTGTTTAATAGTGAGTTTAGAAAATCAACAAGCCCAGGAGTGCCAAAACATTTCAGTACTGAGTGTTATCATTAGAGGATTAAACAGTTCTTTACAAAGTCCATCGTTTCTCATCATCACATTATTCACTCTTTAGATAAACGTGGAGTTCTGCATATTACCAACGACTCACTCAGGAAATATACAGACTACAGACCTCTTTCCCTCCTTCCATTCGTCTCCAAAACCTCGAACATGCTATATGTAGACAGCGGTCCTCCTTACTTCAAGAAACCAACCAGTCTGGTTACAAGCTCATTCTACAAAAAAAAGTGCTCTCCTCACAGAAACTGAAGTGTTTCATAGAGCCAAGGAAAACACCATGCTTTCAGGACTTGGATCTGCTGCATTGATCAGATTCTTATCTCCACTCTTGCTAACTTGGGCATTGGGGGCCATGCACTTGCCTGGTTCTCTTCATATTTACAAGATTGATCTTACCAGGTAGCATGGTGAGGTTCACTTCATCACCTCCGCAGAATTACTACAAGAGTTCCTCAGGGCTTAGTTCTCCACTCCTGGTCTTCTTGTACACTAAATCACTGGGCTCTGTAACTAGATCTCATGGCTACTCGTATCACTGCTTTTCAAATGATACTCAACCCTTCTTCAATACTTCATTCCCTTCACCCACCTTCCAAGATTCAAAACAGGTGACTGCCATTCTGTTATCTCTTTCTGGATTAACACCATCTGAAGCTCAATCAGGACGAGACCGAACTGATTTACCTCAAAGAAATCCCTGACACTGGAGCTCTCCATCGTTATGACTGTTCATCCGGCCCACACAGCAAAAGAATCTTGATGTGACTTTGTACAACAACATCAACCACATCACACCGACCACCAGAGCTTGGTCAATTCTTCTGCACAACATCAGGAAATTATGTCCAGAAAAGCTGCTCAGGTCTTTATACATGCTCTCGTCATTTCCAGGCTTGATCATTGCAATGTTTTGCTTCAGGTTCCGTTGCTCCACTACAGACCATCCAGAATTCTGCAGGTTCAAAACCAGGCAAAGTTATCTCAATCCTTTACGGAGACTACACTGGCTTTTGTTTTGCAGCCAGGATCAATTTATACCTCTTGTTCTAAATTTTCAGGCCTAAAAAGTTTCTTCCCCATGTTATTTACATTCTGCATTCCAACTCTGGTCTTCATGCTCCAGGGCGTCTGGTACATCCTTCTCTAAGATCGAACCATATCAGCAAAGGCCAGATCTAGATGATTCATTGTCCTGGCTCATCATTGATAGGTGAGCTTCTCATACCAGTCAGAAAGGCCCAGTGTGTCTCTTCCTTTTGCAGACGTCTGAAGACTCACCTCTTCACACAATACCTAGGTCACTTGCAGGTCACTTTGGATAACAACATCTGCCAAATAACTAAATATAAATTTGAACAAGCTCCACAGGTCAGACTCTTTTAATATACAGTAGCACCTTTGCTGTAGGAATCAGAGAACAGGAGAGATGTGACTTTTCCATTTAGACAGAATCACAAAGCATATTTAACCAAAGATTAAATTCAATATTTATAACCTAACAATGTGTATAAATGGCTGTATAAATGTTTATTAACTTGAGCATCCACAAACCGACAACATTTAACTGCACACAAAACATGGGGACATGGGAGTTTTTCGGCTTCAGATGCAAGTTCTCTTCCTTTCAGCTGCAAGAACTTAACTCCTTCACCCAACCCAGCTTCAACCAGTCCAATGTTGGTGCTTTACACCACTCCACCTGACAGTTGATCGATGCTTTTTTTATGGATACCTGATCCATGAAGCTCCTGATAAATAATTCCAGTCCTTGCTCTTGGTCTTGTACTGATATTAATATTTGGGACTCAATATTAATGCTGCAGATTACTTTTACTACTTTTTGTTTGAAGTGGTACCTCAAAGAAAGATTCAAACATCAACGTCAGGATGATGTGCCTAGGAGCAGCCCTGAAGTTACATCATCCTATTTGGTACACTTCTGACCCTTTTCTCCTTCTACAGACATCTGCTTAATTAAAGCCAGCTGTTCTTCCCCTAGGCGGCATGGTGGGGCAGAGGTTAGCATGGTTGCATCACAGCTCCAGTGTTCCTGGTTTAATCCCGACCTCGGACTGTGTGGACTGTGTGATACGAGGGACACTAACAGCTCAGCGATATGTGCAGGACGTCCTGTGGCGACGTGTTGTCTCTCATGGCAGGGCTTCCAGCTGGCATTTTTCAGCAGGATAATGCTCGCCCACACAGCAAGGGTTTCCCAGGAGTGTCTCCCGACAGATTGCGACACTTCCTTGGCCTGTTCGGTCACCAGATTTATCGCCACTCAAGCATTTATGGGTCCCGCTGGGACGTCACCTACAAGTGTGCAGGATCAGAGTTGTAACGTCCTTTTTATGTGTAATTTACTCACAGTTTGCTCGTCTTTTTACGAAGGTTTCATGAATGAGGCTCCTGTCTGTAAACTGATTCGCACTAAAAACCAAAAAAGCCATTTTAAATTTTCTGGTTGAGATATAAGTTGAAGAGCAACCTTGGGGGAAAAAAGGAGAGTAGAAACCACCCAAGTAAGCCAGACTAGAAGCGTGCACTGACTACTTTGTGGGATATGATGGGTGGAAAACTGCAGATTACATAGAGCCTCTGCTTTTCAGTAATACAGTGCTGTAACGTTTTATGAACATGCATGAGGCCACTTGTGCTAAAGACTCTTTCTAGTGGGAGGATGCTGGGACAGACAGTACTTTTACTGCCAGAGTATGGAGCTCGGGGAATCTGGCTTTGTTTTCAAAACAGCTATAAAGTTAGCTGAATGTAATACCTCAAATAAATTATCAATTCTTTATTGCTTACTGGAAGGCATCTTGGCTTTGTGATTGAAAATGTGTGTATGTCTCAAAAATGACTGAAACTCAGGGGTGCTAACTGAATGGACCAACAATCCCTCACAACTAACTTATTTTCCATGAATCATACAGAATATTCAGTGGTCTCAGCTGGTGTAGGGAAGAAATGCAGAGTCCCCAGTTTTCAAGACTGTATTACGATTTAAAACAATTACTCAAGAGCGGTATAAGACCAAGATTAGTATGTGGCTCTGCCAATGTGACTTGATTATTCTTTTTTTCAGACTGCACCACAAAAACAGAAAATCTGAATGAAACCTATAATTCATCTATTTACTCAAATCTCCAAAGGATAACCTCTTCGTGGTTTGGTTTTGTTCTGATTTGCATTGTTAGCTGAGAGACCTTGTATAGACTGGTTTGAATTTACCACAGATGGACTCCAATCAAGGTGTAGAAACATCTGAAAGATGATCAAGAAAAATGGGAGGGCCCCAGAGCTACATTTCAAGTGTCATAGTAAAGGGTTTGAATACTTATGTCCATGCGAGATTTTAGTTTTACCTTTTTAAATAAATTTACCCCCAAAAATGTCACTTTCTCTTTATGGCTTATTGAGTGCAGATTGATCTCCGTTTCTGTCTGCGCTATTAACACCAAATACAAACCAGCACCGACTTCAAAGCTGCACTTTCAACACAAGCTGCTTAGAATGATCGTATATTTACGACATCTTCTGAAACAAGATGGGACTGAATCCCACTGGGGGTTAAAGTCTTCAGATTTGGACCAGAATTTGTATAAACATGTTTGCGATAAAGAGAGCTTGTGGATCTGTTTAATAATCTATCAGATGGAGTAATTCTGTTCATATTGGATCTTTAGTGTGAAGTTCTGCTTATGCAGTTCCTCGCTGGAGTTTCATGAAATAAGGAATTAACAACTAACGACGCGTTAATACTTTTGGTTCACGTTTATGTGACGCACTACAGGCTGAAATATTTGAAAGCTGTAGACACTGAGTAAGTCCCAGAGAAAAACTAAACCACAGCCACGGAAACACAAGCAGCCGGAATTAATAAAATCAGACAATGGAAAAATAAAACTGAACAGCAAGTAATGCAAAATATTCATAGCGTCACTGCTTTAAAATGCGTTTAAGGGCGCAAGTTTGCTAAAAGATGATCTGGAGAGGAAATGTAGCAGGTCAGAGGAGTTAATTTTAGTTAACATAGCTTCCAGGGATCTTAATGAATTTCTTTGGGTAAAATACCAAGGATCACCAGAGCACCCTTCTAACCCTGTCTAAACAAATACTTGAACTTGTTGTCTATAACCAGTTGTCAACTTTTCTCATGCAGAATGACCTACAGGATTATATCCAGTCTGGCTTCAAAGCAGCTCACTCCACAGAAACTGCCCTGATGGCTGTTTCTGAGAAGCTTCATGTTGGCAGAGCATCCAAACTTTCTGAAGGCCTCTCTCACATTGGCTAATGTTAATGTTCATGAGTCCACCATCAGAAGAACACTGAACAACAATGGTGTGCATGGCAGGGTTGCAAGGAGAAGGCCACTGCTCTCCAAAAAGAACATTGCTGCTCGTCTGCAGTTTGCTAAAGATCACGTGGACGAGCCAGAAGGCTATTGGAAGAATGTTTTGTGGACAGATGAGACCAAAATAGAACTCTTTGGTTTACAGAAAAGCGTTATGTTTGGAGAAAGTTAAACCCTGCATTCCAGCATAAGAACCTTATCCCATCTGTGAAACATGGTTGGTCCAAAGCAAGTGGGTCATGCAGCAAGACACCGACCCTAAGCACACAAGCCGTTCTACCAAAGAATGGTTAAAGAAGAATAAAGTTAATGTTTTGGAATGGCCAATGTTAGGATACCAGGATACTGAAAGCAAAGGCTCACATATTTTTGCCACTCTCTAATATGTAATATTAGATCATTTCCCTCAATAAATAAATGACCAGGTATAATATTTTTGTCTCATTTGTTTAACTGGGTTCTCTTCATCTACTTTAGGACTTGTGTGAAAATCTGATGATGTTTTAGCTCATATTTATGCAGAAATATAGAAAATCCTAAAGGGTTCACAAACTTTCAATTTCCCTCGTCTGCGGCTTTGCCTCAGGCAGTTGATATTGATCCCTGTATTAGGAAAATTTCATTGCCAGCCCTGTATTGTACTGACCCAGGTTGGAAAAGCACAACTTTATCCTTTCAGCCCTTCTATCCTCTGAGGCTGGGGGCTGATGTAGAGCTGGTCTGTGCAGCCAACAACAGAGCCGTGCCCTTGCTTCGTTCTAAGCTTTGCATTTTTACAAAATGCTAATTGTAATGAGACTGACGTAGGAAGGGGAGCCGAATCTGAATGGCTTGTTGAATCCTACCTTTTCTGACCTAGGCAGTGCAAAAACAACTATGATGTCTTACTTCTCAATCTGCGGGTTTGGTAGCCACATGTATGTGAACAAGCTCTGAAAAAAGTGACTTTTACATATGTCCCCTTTAAAGTTTAAATTAAAAGCTTCTCTCTGTCTGTAGGAGTTTTTTTTAGTCTGGATCTGAGCTCCCCTTTATAGAATAATTGCACTGCACTTTTATGGCACAGGTCCACAGCCAGCGCTTTGGTTACTTAATCACATGCTTTCAAACTGCACAAAGAATCGACAAACACACAAAATTGCAGCTTCAAGCTGCTGGAAAAAATCGTGGCTCCCATTTCTGCTTCGCTTGCATCACATTTTTCCCACATGAGCCAAGACGGCAGCCATCGTTCAATTAAAATCGACCACCATGGCTCAGAGCCCAGAGAGAAAGAGAGGGAGACAGACAGAGGGAAAGAGAGAGAGATTTACTGCAAAAAGAAAAAAAAACAAGAATAATTTCCACTGGTTCCTCTGAAATGCTTTGATTGTGTGTGTGTGTGTGTGTGTGTGTGTGTGTGTGTGTGTGTGTAAATGAGGTGGTGAAAAGAAAACGTTTGTGTTTAGCTGAGTGAGCAGAGCTCGAGGAAAATCCTCGGCCTTTTACTGTTCTCACTTTAACCGTTTAACAGTCTGATAAAAGTGGAATTTATTAGAATGATTTTTATTGTTCTCTTGTTTATGTAAAAAGACTATTTAATATGATATGATTATCATTCTGTAGTACATTGCGATGAGAAATATTTCAGGTGTTTAATGATATTTTTGCATCATCTAAAATTGACTCTTAATAAAACAACACATTATGTATTTGATTTATTTATGTAGAATGTTTTGTGTGTCGTTTTCCCTTCCAATCTGGATATTTGGCCCGATTACCTTTTTTTTTTTCTATCCACGCTAGAGAAATTTAAAATATAAACTGTATCCAGAATCTCACCCCGAGAGCACAGGTAATACACTATATATATGTAACACTTTTGTGATATTAACCCCAATGTTTTAGCGTTAGAAGAATCTGGAAGCCGTCAGCAGGGTTTCGTCTTCAGAGGAGGAAAGAATGAATAAGGGCAAAACAGAAATTCTTTGGCTCAAGCCATGTGTTTAATGTCTAAAACATCTTTCCTCCCCGTGCTTCCTCAGCATCGGTTTCTCCTTTAAAAATAATTCTATCTTCTCAATAAGTTCAGAAACCAAACCTGCATTATATTCATCTGTATCATTCTGCACGTATAAAGTTCTGGTGCTTATTTTCTAGAGACAGTCTGATTTTATGATTAGTTTGTAAGACTAGAATTATTACATTTACGGTGCAGCAGGGCTGAGAGATTCGCCAGTGAGTCATGCTCTTAGAATGACTCTCTAAAGTGACGCAAATGAATTAATTCTCGAGTATAAACGAATCAACGAATGAATGCGAGTAAACAGAATGGTAAGAGTTTCCTCTTCTTATTAGTACCACATTTTATTTAGGCTATCATTTTTCTCGGTTTGAGCCACAGAGTCTGGATCTGAGCCTCGGATAGAAAAGTTCAGGAGGGTTTTATTGTCAGTCATCTCATTACAAACAGATGTAAAGTTAAGAATCAAAAATGGTTCTGCTTAAAGTCAGCACGAGAAGCCGAAAATCAGTGTGTTGCGTAATCAGTAAGTTTATTAAAAGGCATGTGAAAGGGCTGTGTGTCAGCGCGCCCAAAATGAAACAAAAAAAAAACTGCTGTGCTGTGTGAGAGCACCTTTAAACTATTGTGATGACATAGCGTGCCCGGTCGCATTTCATTTCAAGTGTAGTACGAGTGCAAACCAGCAGGGCCTTGGAGGGGGACAATCACGCTCCAGTGTGGCTCTATGATGGATTGGCGCCTTGTCTAGGGTTGTTCGTACCTTGCGTCTGCCAGATCCTGTGCATCCTGTGACCCTGACCAAGGATTACACAGATAAGAATGTGTGGCGTGTGGGGGATGAATCTGACAGCCATTGGTGGACTGCTGGTAATCAATCTGGTCAACCTGACCTGGAAGCTGTGTAGCTTTCTCCCAGAGGAGAGGAGAGTAAACAGTCCATGTGAGGGGTGAAAGGGATCCTCCTGATGCTGCAGACTTCCTTTCTACTCCACTCAGCGAAGATGGTGTCATTATGTGAAATGGAGCAGTATCTGTACCAGACAGTAATGCTGCTGGTCAGAATGCTGTCATGACACACCTGTGGAAAGTGTTGAGGACGGCTTCAGGAAGAAAAGGGGCTGCTGAGTCTTCTAGACCAAAGAGAAGGTGTTTGGGGGCCATGAGAGGTTATCAGTGATGTGCATTCCAAGGAAGATTAACCTGCTTATGTGTAGTGAGGTATGAGCTACTCAAAATCAACAATCATCTGTTTAGTCCTGTGCTTTGCTCTGTAGATGCTCTTATGGTTACTGATGATATTCTTCACAGCAGTAAAGTCGTGAGCACTTTGTGACGATTCAGTCATGGGTGAAAAGTGTGGCAGGACTCGGACCAAGTGTTTGATGTGATAGAGTGGGACAGTCTATTTTGGATTTTAAATACAGTGGAAGCTCGGAATTCAAACGCCTCTTCACTCGAACAATTCAGACATCGAACGGTCTTTGAAATTTTTTGCCCCCATATTCAAAACATTAAAACACTCAGTGCTGCATTCTTCCAAAGACGATGCACCTAATCCAGTCCAGTCGGTGGCAGTAATGCTCCAATAAAACTCAAATATTGTAGTATTTTATTGTTATATTGTTATATTATGTATATGTATTATGTCAGTCTGTTGTGGCGTACCATTTAAGTTACTGGACTATGGAGCAGAAGGTCCAGGGTTCAAATCCCACCTCTGCCAAGCTGCCACTCTTAGGTTTTTGAGCAAGAACCATAACCCACTATAGCTTGAATTGTAAGATTGTACCACTTGTAAGTCACTCTGGATAAGGGCGTCAGCTAAATGACATAAATGTAAATAGTCTATGGGTGCAATTTCAGACACTCCCTCAGTCTCTGTGCCGCCGTCCCAGTGATAAGACGTGTCAAAATGGCTATAAATGACTATATTGGCTTAATAGCCTTAATGGCTGTAAAGTTTCACTTTATTTTCTCCTATTTCATGTCTTTATATTTAAAAATTTCATGTTTTCATTTATTATTATTATTGTATTAGATTCCTTTGCTTTATTCATGCTTTTATTCATTAATTACATATGAATATAGGTGACAAAAAACATAATTTTAAGGTCAGGAACGAATTAGTCCTATTTACATTACTTCTTATGGGGAGATTTGATACAGACTTCGAACAAACCTGATTTCGAACGGCCTTCTCAAAATAAATTAAGTTTGAAATCTGTGTTTCCACTGTATATGTGGCTGAAGAGCACAGGCCAGGTGAGAGTAGTCTGTGGAAGCTCTCGAGTCGATAATCAGCATTGTGTCATAAGTTGTTCACGTAGGATAAGGCCAGGTAGATGGTAGAAGTTATGCTGTCTGTGGTGGAGCAGTTTTGGCAGTGTATCTAGGATGGTGGCCTAAATGTGAGCTTTGACCAGCCGCTCAAAGCACTTCGTAATGACAGGGGTGAGTTTGACAGGGTGGTAGTCATTGAGGCACATAACCATAGCCTTCTTTGGCACTGGGATAATGGTGGTTGATTTTGTACAGCAGTTTGCTCTAGGGAGATGCTGAAAGCAAAGACTTCAGACTTCACCCGGAGGTCGTAGGTAACAAAAGTACGAACACCTTTTTACTGTTCTTTTTTTGTTTAGGTATTTTTAGGTATTCTGTCATTTGACACTTTTTTTTACTTTTACTTACTACATTTTTAAAGGAGAATCTGTACTTTATCTCACTACATTTTCAAAACAGGTCCGTTACTTTAGCGTTTTTGAATCTATTAGTTTATCTGATCTATTTCTTTAATTTTATTATATCTATATTTTTTCTTTTTTTATTTATCCAATTCTAGTCAGAGTCCTAATGAAGCACAAATCGGAATCGTTCTGTATGTTTAACAGGGAGGGGGAGGGATGAAGGGAGAACCTGTGATTGGCTGCTTTCGCGGCTCACAGCAGTGATCAGGCGGGAAAAGGAAGAAAGGCTGAGATATGAACCATGGAATCCTCAGTAAGACACAGCCTCGAGTCAGTTCCCAAATACATCCTAGCGAATGCAATGCATTTTGTGTCTCCCAAAGAAACGAGAGATCATGGTATTTAAGAATTCACTGTCGAATTTGAAAAGCACGTTCAAGTAAGTGATGTTATGTAGTGTTGAAGTCGTTCACCTCAGACTTCGCGTGTTCGTTGAATGTGTGGAGAGAAAGGATGGTCAGAGTCAGAGCACAGGTCTATCTCTTTTTATTCTCTCGCAGATCTGGGGAAATTAGCTCACAGCGCAGTGCAGCCAAGTTCCAAAGTATTGATCACAACATGCAGTTTATATACGTCTCTTTCACAGCTAGTATTTCCATCTGTGTGCTTCAAAAGGTTTAGCCCCAACCGTGGTAGTATCACTCCCCCTTTGGCTTAAGGTCAATAACCCTTTT
>JAJAGP010005380.1:0-34286 GCA_025084515.1 Ancistrus triradiatus
ACGTTTAACCAGAGCGGCCCGAATGGTGGCAAGCTGGGAATCCAGCACATGACCAATCAGGGTTGGTCGGACAGGGCAAACGGGATCAACAGCCTCGGAACCCGCGGCCGTGGTGACCCGTGGAGAGCTGAAAGCGGTATCCAGCTCCTCCAGGAACCGCTCTATGGTGCCAGTCTTGAGGATGGACCATAGTCGGGTGGCCCAGGTTAGAGCCTCACCGGTGAGGTGCAGAAAAACAAAACACACCCGGTCATGATCGGTCTCTGTAGGGTATAAACTAAAATAACGATAACAATTAGCTATAAACGATTGGCAATGGGCTGGGTCGCCGTTGAAACGGCTGGTGAGGAAGGAGATGTCAGGAATACCTGCCGTCTCCATTTCTAGGCGGTTCAAACTGTAACGCCGGGAGGCGGATGGGAAGCAGGAGGCGAATGCAGGTATTCAACTAAGGGAGCTTTATTAGAACAGAGGGAGACACAGCGAACAGAAACAGGCAATAGCCGAAAACGGGTGGAAAACAAACTAGGCTGAAGACGAAAACGGGCGTGAATGGGAACCGAAAGCGGGTAGGAAAAACAAACAGAATATAAACACAAAACGGGTGCAAAAGACAGAAACACGGAACTGAACTAAACGGGCAATACCTGAACATAGAGGCGCGACGGAATGCGGCGATGAGCGGAATAACGCGGAGGAATGCGAGGACGAGTGGTGCTGCGTGACGGAACGCGCCGGGCACGGAGTACACTTGTTGAACCGCGAGGTGGGTCTCTCGCGGTTGTGCCTTTATAGGTCGTCCTACGGCTGAACGCAATCACGATGATCGCCGTGGGACTCCCTGATAGGTCCATATGCCGGTGCGCGCTGCCGCGGCGCGTGACAGTTACACATTTTGTAGAAGGGTAGCCCCAGAGCATTTTGTATCTATTGTATGTGAAAGAAATTAAGAAAGATAGAAAGCATTGAATGCAGCAGAGACTGAATCACTTAGGATAATCCTCAAGAATAGGAAGGCCACCCTACAGAGCCCGGAGAAGCCAATGTAACCATCCCATCTAGACCATCTTCTGTGTCGGTCAGTCCCTTGCTTGGTAAGAGCAGTTCCCAGCCACTGTTCCTAGAAAAAACATTTCAGGGCATGTGTGTCTGGGTATCTGGGGTTCCTGGAGCTCCAGCCGAGCCTGCCAAAGATAATCGTGGAACTCCAGAGTCATGAGAAGGGATTTCCCATCTGCAGCCCTTGGCGTCACCTTAGTTAATGTTACCTCATCTTAAATGAGCTCAGTCCCAGAAAATTCAGTGGTGTTTCTGGATCTTGTTTATACGAAGTTTCTTCATTACATGGTAGAGTTTTTATTCGAACTGTGTTCACAGACAATGCATTACAGAACTGTTATTCACCACAGCATCCAACACTGGTTTTTGGCCTTGTCCCTTGCAAATAGATATTTCTCCAGATTCTCAGAATCTTCCATAAATGATAAAATTCCCAAGGTTGTTATTATTTTCCAAGGAGAAACTTTATTCTTGAATTGTTGCACTATTTATTCATGCATTATTTCACAGAGTGTTGAACCCCTCCACGTCTTTACTTCTTAAAGACTCAGTCACTTTGAAATGCTCTATTTATACCCAATCATGTTACTGACATGTCATAAAATGAACACAACTAGTTGTAAGATTGTCCACAAGGCTTTATTTAGCATTACACAACTTTAGAGGTCTTTTGATACCCTGCCCCAACTTTTTATAAAAATTAGCTTTGATCAAATTCAAAATAGATATATTTTTATTAAAAAAAAAATTACATTTTACAGTTTCAACGTTTGATATGTTGCCTTTCCAGAGGTCCCGTGTAAGTGGATGTTTGGTCGCGTTCATGCTATGCTTTGTTATTCTGTCTATGCTATGCTACGCCAGCTATATCATGCTTCAAGTCACACTACGCCATGCCACGTCACGCCACTCCAGCCGGTGGGATTTATTTCTGCTCTGGTTACTTTTCTGTGTTTTTTTCTTTGGAACTTTGTTTTGCTTGCCGCCTGTTTTTTTGCATTTCTTTGTTTGTTTGGATCCTGGACTTTGTTCCACACCATTAGCTTAGCCACAGTTAATGGTAGTGTTTGGATTTACTTTTGGCTCCCCATGCCAGGTTTCTTTTTGCTGTGTTTTTTCTGAGTTCTGTGTATTACCTGGTTTACTTTGTGTTCAGCCCTCGTGCCAGGTTTTTTGTTCGTTTACTGTTTTTTTTTGTATATCCTTATTTGTTACTTTTTTCACATTTGAAAGATAATAAAATGTTTTACTTTTGTCCAACTGGGACCTGCACTGTCGTCTGCCTCTGTCCTCATGACCGTAACACACGGAGCCTGGTAACAAGGCTAGGTAAGACTAAGGGCTCAAAAACCAGGCTAGTGGGCACGTGGGGCTCGAAAACATGGCTCTCCTGTACAGGAACGGCACTTAGACGCTTCCGTTCGGATGCTAGCCATTTGGGTACGGTGCAACAGGGCGTCATTGGCTCTTCAGCGGAGCTAACAAACACGGCATGCGCTGATACAGGGCTAGCATGTTCAACAACATGTTTATCCACACAGCTACCCAGCGCGGTAAGCTTGGAGAAGGGGCTAGTGGACTCAGAAACGGGCGCTAGTGGCTTATCTGCAAGGTTAACCGGCGCAACGAGCTTGGAGATGGGGCTAGAGGGCTCAGACGCATAGTTGCTTAGTGCTAGCGGCACATTAACGGAGATGAGCGGCACAAAACACACGTAAACAAGGCTAGCGTGCTCAGACAACAAATTACGGGATGCTAACGGCTCATTTAAACGAGCTAAGTGGTGCAGGGAGCTTGGCAACGGGGTTAACGTGCACAGGGGCTAGATTACTGGAAGCTAAGGAACATCAGCAAAACTACGCAGCACGAACGGCTCGGAAACAGAGCTAGCGAGCCTAACTACCTGGTTTTCGAGGGTTAGCGGCATATCTTCAGAGCTAAGCGGCACGAACGGCTTGGAAGCAGGGCTCACCTGCTCAGACAAGGTGGCTAGCGGCTCATTTTCAGAGCTACTTGGTGCCAAGAGCTCGGAAGCGGGGCTAACATGCTCAGATACCGGGTTTCTGGATGTTATTGGCCCAGACTCGGAACTAAAGGGCACTAATGGCCCCAATGCGGAACTATATGGCTCTAACAGCTCAGACACTGAACTAAATGGCCTTGACGGCCCTGACACGGGACTAGACGGCCCTAAAGGCCCTGCATGAAGCGGCGTTCAAGATGGTCCTGATGAGAGAGGCAGCGCGCAGAGTATCCTCAGCAAGCAAAGCTGCCTTGGAGATGTCACCGGTGGGCGAGGGAGCGCTCTGGGGGGTCCCCAGAGTGAACAGGGCTCTCTGGACGGTCTCCGGAGGGGGCACGCCCTGGACTGGCCTGGTCCTTCTGCCGGACCGAATCCCCCGACAACCTGCGGCTTGGGGGAGTGGGGAAACCTGGGACCTGCTGTCTGCAGGTCTGGTAGTAGCATTCTGTCATGGGTGCGAGGGCAGAGGCAGACAAGATCACAGATTCCAGTTGGACAATAATAAAATATCTTTATTGTCCACTAAATATACCAGATACAAATAATAATAAATAAATTTGGCAATAAACAACTGGCAGAAACTCAGAATAAAAGACTGAAACAAAAACCTGCCATGGGAGCCAAACCAAACAATGAACACAGCTGAACCGAGGTAAAACACATCAAAAATAAACCAGGCGTGGTAGCCCAAAAAAAATGGAAGAAACCAAAACAACTGTTAGCCGACACAAGGGCAACGGGCCGGGCTAGAGTCCACAGTCAAATATACACACAGACCCAGCCGCAAACAAGGAAGTCCCAAGGCTTCAGCATCGCAAAAAAAAGTAGTCCAGAGGTTGACAAAAAAACAAACCAATAATCTCACCGGCTTGGCATGGCGTGGCTTGAAGTGCGTTGCGCTAGCATAGCTTAGCATAGACGATGAACAAGGCTTGGCATGAAGCTAGAAAACACAACTATAATGTTCGCTGAGTGTGATGTAATGCTACCGTG
Source organism: Ancistrus triradiatus (assembly GCA_025084515.1). NCBI lineage: Eukaryota > Metazoa > Chordata > Actinopteri > Siluriformes > Loricariidae > Ancistrus > Ancistrus triradiatus. Next base: position 4,076 of record JAJAGP010005380.1, read on the forward strand.
ACTGGGGAAAACAAGGAACTTAAATACACATTCCCCAGCCATGTGAGGCAGCAATTAACAGAAAATAACCAATAATAAAGTCCAATGCCAACGCAAAACAGTCGGCGTGGCCATCTTGAATTCCGCGGCGAATTGTGGGGAATCTAGTCCGCGCCCATAAATCACTAGAAACAAAAGCAAAAAAATGGGGGCAGGGCAGGAACCCTAACACCAAGTGTGTAAACACCGTCTGATTCCTCTTTGGTATTGCCCTCTGGACTTTGGGCTCTAGACTCTGAAACACTATTTATTGTTCAAAACACTTTATGAATAAAACAAATAATAATTTAATCTCTCTTATCACATAAAGTCACACAGAGACACCAAATCTAAAGAGATATCCTGACTCAGTGGAACAAGTCAAGTCAAGTCAAGTCAGATTTATTTATATAGCGCTTTTTACAATGGAGCATTGTCTCAAAGCAACTTTACAAGTTTAGATTATCTCCTAATAACTACGTCCAATCCCAAATTGAGCAAGCCTAGGGCGACAGTGGCAAGGAAAAAACTCCCTAGTCCTAGGAAGAAACCTTGGGAGGACCAAGACTCAAAAAGGGACGCAACCTCCTTGGGCGGCGTAGATGATAAATCTAAGAGCGAAACTAAAGTCATGGAGTCAAAGTTCGAATAAAATGTGAAAGTATGCACATCGACATTAAGTGGCCCGGGTATGATGGGGCTGGAGCTGATGACGGAAGCAGCTTGAGTGGAGCTCCAGCAGATGAACATCATGTGTGGGGCTGGAACTGCCGGAACACAGCTCAGAGAGAGAAACAGAAAATGTAATTAGTTATTGATTAAGAGCACAGTGTCTATTAACAATCACTGATGCCATGTCAATCACTGATGCCAAGTGTAGCATGAGACCCCGGCAGCATTAGCCTATAGCAGCATAGCTAGAAAGAGGAGAACTGGTAGGGAAACACAGCCAAGAGGGATCACATGAGACATTGGCAACCCCACGGGAGGCAGAAGACAGCAACCCAACATCTCTGATCACCATAAGACTCTTTGACTATGAACCCCCAGCTCTGCCCTTATTCTAAGGCAAGGATGCACGAGTCAAGATCACGAGGACCGAAGCCCAGTTCAGCCAGACCGCCCAACAAAACCTGACTAAGTGATTCAAACCAGAGGAGGGTTAAGTGGAGCAGCAGCAATTCCTCCAGGTCTCCTGTAACACTGCATGAGCTCCAACATCTGTCTGTTATTTCTTGTTGTTAGAACAAAACCTGAACAAAATCAACACACAATTCTCACTGGACCAACATTAAACAACAGAACAGATCAGACTCCAATCAGAAGTCCAGGATGAATCAGTAGGACTACAGCTGTGTTCATTGGATTTTGACTGTAGATTTTCACCCCTGTATGAACTGTTTGCTCTTTGTATTGTTTATAAAGCAGTAATGTAGTTCAGTAAATCAAACAACCTTAAGGGATGTACGCTTATTTTATAAATCACTCAGAATGAGAGAGAGAGATACTTTTTTTTTTTTACTTTTTAACATTCCTTTATTATATCTCAGTAAAATTTACATTTGATTAACAAAATAGTTCAATAAAAAATAAGTAAGTAAATAAAAAGATGAGAATAAAAGCAAGCAGGCCAGCCATTGTAATCCTTTTAAAATGAAGACATACTTCTCAGATAAGCTCAGGTGCAAAAAAAAGTTCACCCTCCTTCACCGAGCACACCACATCTCCATCACACCACACCATCCTAAAAGAGTCCAGGTCATGCATACTTTAAAAAAAAGTAAAATCTATCTTCACTCTAGCTTTGACCAGTTTGGAGAAGACTACAGCAACCTCTTGGTCTATGTTGTGTGTTATTTTATTCTTTCTGCTTGTGTAAATTGCCATTTTTGCTTGGCCAAGAATAAAATTGAACAGCTGACACTTAAACCTTTGGCTTCTGACATATTTAAAACCAAGGATAAAAACATGAGGTGTTAAAGGAACATCAAAATTTCTAAAAACATTCTGTAAAAGGTCAAAAAGAGAGCGTAATCTAAAACAGTGCATAAAAGCATGAAACACCGTCTCTCTTTGAAAACAGAATGGACACTCGTGAGAAACCTCGGGATTCAAAATGGAAATAAAAGAACTCTCAGAGACAATGCCATGAAGGATTCGCCACTGCAGATCAGCAACCTTTTTGGTTAACGGCCTCCACTCTGGCTTAGTGTCAACCATCCTGAACTTCCTCCGCCAAGGAGTGTGTGTAATGGTACGAGGACTGGAACAGAGAGTCACCAGAGGATTACAGTACGTTCAGCAGATGAGTAGAAAATGCAGTGTTGTCAGCTGTATCAATGGATCTAAGGACTTCATCCTCAAGTCGCTGGGGGGAGTGAGGAGAGGCAGTGTTGTCCTTGCAGCGATGAAACCGTGAGCTACATCCTCAGCTACATCTCTATTTCCAAGATGGCGCGGACACAAAACCCTGGTCTGGGTTTTGTGTCCGCGCCATCTTGGAAATAGAGAAACACAAAAATGTGTTAAAAGCATGATATTAAGTAAACATTCGTTGTAAAATGTCAAATATTATTTTAAGGCTCCCCAAAGGCTTGAGTAAATAAGTGTGTTTTTAATCTGGACTTGAAGATCAAGAGCAAGTTTGAATCATGAACAGTGACAGGGAGGCTATTCCAAAGGTGAGGGGCTATGTATGAGAACGCTCTTCCCCCTGCAGTGACTTTTTTAATCCTAGGGACTACAAGTAACCCTGCACCTTGTGAACGAAGTAAGGATGATGGGTTATAGTGCTGAATTAGTTCACTTAAATACCGCGGTGCCAGGCCATGTAGCACTTTATAGGTTAGTAATAAAATTTTATAATCAGTACGAAATTTAATAGGCAGCCAGCGCAAAGATGATAGAACGGGACTAATATGGTCAACCTTCCTAGTTCTAGTAAGCACTCGTGCTGCTGCATTTTGTACCGACTGGAGCTTGTTAAAGGATCTACAAGAGCAACCAGCAAAAAGGGCATTACAGTAATCTAACCTTGAAGTTATAAACGAATGGATCAGTTTTTCCAGCATCATTAACGGAAGTATATTTCTTATTTTTGAGATATTACGCAGTTGAAAAAAAGCAACTCTGGTGATTTCACTAATATGTGCATCGAAAGAGAGGTCTGAGTCCATTGTGATACCCAAGTTTTTTATTACTGAGCTGGGGGTGACAGAGAAAGCGTTAATATTTAACACTAGATTAGTCAACTTCTCCCTTGCAGCCTTTGGACCAACAAGTAATACTTCAGTTTTATCAGAATTCAGTAAAAGGAAGTTACATGACATCCAGTCTTTTATGTCGTTAATACAATCCTCAATCTTACTGAGTCTGTGGATTTTGTTTGGTTTGGCTGATATATACAACTGTGTGTCATCTGCATAACAGTGGAAGTTAATTCCATGTTTATCAATAATATTCCCTAAGGGTAGAATGTAAAGAGTAAATAATAGAGGTCCCAACACTGAGCCCTGGGGAACGCCATACTTTACTTTTGTAGTATCCGAGCATGAATTATTTACAAGGACAAATTGTGAGCGATCACTCAGATAGGATTCAAACCAGGAGAGTGCGAGTCCTTTAATACCTATTGTGTTTTCTAGCCTTTTCAATAAAATGTTATGATCTACAGTATCAAATGCTGCACTAAGGTCTGTGGGCAGATACAGGACCTCTTGTGGAACCCAGTGCAGTTGATCCCAGAAAAAATCCACCAGAATTGCTTGGATGTTTGCAAGCAGATTCAGATTTGGGACTGTGGTGGCCTAGCGGTTAAGATACTGGACTCTGGACCAAAAGGTCCAGGGTTAAAATCCCACATCTGCCAAGCTGCCACTGTTTGCTCCTTGAGCAAGACCCTTAACCCACAGTTGCTTGGATTGTAAGACTGTATCATTTGTAAGTCACTCTGGATAAGGGCGTCTGATAAATGCTGTAAATGTAATGTAAATGTAAATTCGGTGAGGGGTCGGCACATGCCAGTTTATGCCACAATGAAGAGGCAGCCACGTTATTTACAACTAAAACTCGACCCCTGTAAGACATTTTGGGAACTAGCCATTTCCATTTCAGTAACCTGCCTTTCACTTTTTCTAAAACACCCTCCCAGTTCTTCATCATAAAATCATTATCCCCCAGATACACTCACAGATACTTAAAACCTCCTATTTTCCACACTAACCCATCCGAAAGTTCGGAATTCCTCGCCAGCCCACTCCCCAACTAAAATTGCCTCGCTTTTTCTCCAGTTAACTTTGGCTGATGATAAAATGTTAAAATCATTTAAAACTTTAATTAAACCATCAACATCTGCCTGTGAATTGACCATGGCTACCAAATCGTCAGCATAAGCTGACATACAGAAAGTATTGGTGCAGTTGGGGTTTCTAAACCAAGTAATCAACAGGGAAACCATCAATGCCAGGAGCCCTTCCATTGTCCATGCCCTTGAGAGCCGTGTGCAGTTCCTCCAGTGTCAGTTCCCTGTCCAACAGGGTTGCAACCTGTTGTGTCAGTTTCAGCAAATGATGGATAAAACTTTCCTCCTCCTGTTGTGCATCTGCTTGCTTACTACAATACAGTTTAGAGAAAAAGCTGACTGTCTGCTTACGAACTTCAGCAGGCTCCGAGAGGAGATCCCCCAAGTCTGTTCGCACAGCATGCATAAACCTTTTCTGTCCATTCTTCTGCTCAAGACCAGAAAAGAACTTAGACGGAGCATCCATTTCAGTCACACCCCTAAAGCGTGAACGGACCAGCGCCCCCTGCACTGTGGCACCCAGCAGGTCAGCCAATGTGGCTTTTTTCCTTTTAATAGCATCAATATGCTCTCCAGCTCCTGTGGAGGCTTCTAAACTCTGCATCTCCACTATTTTGGCCTCCAGAGCTGTGAGTGATCTGGTGACATCTCTAGTGACATTGAAAGTGTACTGTTGGCAAAATACCTTAATCTGGATTTTAGCAATGTCCCACAACTGTTTTACAGAATTAAAAGAGGATTTCTGCATTTTTAAAGTATTCCAAAAAAAGGTAAAAGAGTCTCTAAAATTAGCATCATCTAAAAGTGCGGTATTAAAATGCCAATAGGCACTCCGAGGCTTCACACGAGATTTTCTTACATTGCACTGAACTATAAAATGATCTGTAAAACCAACAGGGGTAATGCAACAACGTGTAAAAACATTCAGATGATGCTTAAAGACATAAAAACGATCCAGCCTAGCCAAAGAGAGCATGTTATCTTTCACATGAGTCCAAGTGTACTGCCTCTGTGTTTTATGAAAAGTCCTCCAGATATCTCCAGACTCCACTATCTCGCACAGACGTTTGCGAGAAGCCACATGTGGTTCCACATGGTTTCTGTCCATATTATCAGTAGTACAATTAAAATCCCCACCCACAATTAAGAACTCATTTGAGTTACATTGTGAGAACATCTCATTTAAATCATCTAAAAAAATCGTCCTCTCCATGCCCACACTCGGTGCATAAACACAAATAAAAACAAACACATCATTCTCAAAACATGCTCTCACTTTTAAAAGCCTTCCACCGACTATTTCTTCCACTTCATAGGAGTGAGGAATAAAATCCGGTGAAAACAGACTAGCAACACCAGAACTCAGACTGTTCTTATGGCTCATAATAATGAGTCCATAATACTCTTTTACCCAATCTACCTCATTTCCAGCATCACTGTGTGTTTCCTGAAGAAACGACACATCCAGCTGTTTTTGTTTAAGTAACTCGAATATTTTAGCTCTCTTTTCACCATCCCTCGCACCATTTACATTTAAAGTGGCAATCTTAAAACCATCCATTTTGATAGTTAAAAGAAAACCAAGCCCCAAACAAGACCAAGATGAGTAAAAACAACCTAAACCACAACACTGTCGTCATCATCATTACACTCTTTTTTCAGTTTAGTCAGTAATTTTTTCAACCGGTACAGCTCTACTTCAGTAAAAGCCCCTTCTCTTCTGAGATATTTCACATCATGAATAAACTGGAGACTATCTGGAAAAAAACTTTGTCAGCTGGAGTTTCCTGTGCCATTTAGTACGCTGTAAGAACACCCGGATGTCACCAGCTGAGTACACCGGGTGGGAGGGGTCTTCCTGTGAACCTATTGACCAACCTGAATCAGAGTGACCATCATCACTATCAGAGCACATTCTTTTTTAACTTACTTACAGTACTTTGGGGTCTCGTCTTCCTTTTGGCAGGGGTTTTAAATACAGGGTTCAACTCCATGTCAGTCCCCTCCTGCTGTTCTAGTGTTCCCACAGATGTTAAGTCAGGATTACCACACTGTACCTCCTGGCTGTGATCAACTAGCTTGGGTTGTACTGGCGCTGCATCAGTCTGTGCATCCTCCACGGGTATCTCAACTTGTAAGTTTGTCGCCTCCGTCACAGCACTGGGTGCCTCCAGGTTTAGGTTTACTGTAGGCTGTCTTCCTCCATCAGATCTAGTCTCCGTCAGCTCACCTCGCTCCAGGTCTGCTTCCATGACCGGGGTCAGGGTCCTGTTCACCAGCACCCCCTCTGGATCGGCCTCGGCTGGCAGGGGTGCCAGCTTCAGCCATTGGGGGTGCATCAGGTTCCGGTCTTCCAGCTCCGTCCCTTACGTTGGCCTGAAACCTTTTCTTAAGACAGGCACGGACGAGGTGACTAATCCTCCCACACCCAAAACATTTCATTTCAGTGTCCGATGATGCAAAGATCATGTATTCATACCCCTCCACCCTGAGCTTCAAGGCCAGGTCCAGCTGCTCCGCCCCGTCCTTCAGCACCATGTACACCAGCCTTCGGAAAGACACCAGGTGTTTCACTAGGGGGGACTTGCACCCCAAGGGGATCTTCTTCATAGATGATACCAGTTTACGAAACCGGGAGAGTTCTTGAGTTAATTGTTCATCAGTAATAAACGAGGGGACATTAGACAAGATGATCTTTCTTGCTGGCATTCCAAGGGGATACACAGGTGTAAACTTGTCGTGTAATACAATCCCAGTTTGTATCAGCTCATTGGCTCTTTCCACAGTGTTTAGGAAGATTACAATTGTATTATACATACGAGATGCTGAAACAATGTTACTATGTCCAATAACATTCCCAGCAGCTAGACAGCAGTCCTCCACGCTGCTCCTGCTCGCCACCTTCACTCCATGTCGGCGTGTCAACTTCTCAAACACGCCACTGTTTGAAGGCGGCATTATCTCTCCTCCCGGGGAATAGAATAAATACATCCGTAGATGTTAAAACGGCACAAAACAAAATAGCGCAACCACAAACCTTTTGGCAAAAAAAAGCCGCTGCCATGCTCTCGCTTCGCTCGCTCACGCACTCACAGAGAGAGAGAGAGAGAGAGAGAGAGAGAGAGAGAGAGAGAGAGAGACTTTTTTTTTTTTGACTTTTAACAACGATTTATTTGATCTAAAAGTACCTCACAACATGTAAAAATTTTATTTCAGGGCATCTCAGCCATTTAAAAAAACCGGCACATAAAACAGAAAAACATTTTCATAAATATGTACATAAATAAGATAAATAAAAGAAACATTCAATTAAATAAAGCAAGGTGCAAAACAGAGCTCATCATTTAAAACTGAACACACCGCTCCCTGAAGGCACCACACACCCTTAAAGGTTTCCAAATCGGACCATACATTTAATAGTTAAAAGCAATTAAAAAAATCCTCGAGTTCAAACAGCCTAGAGAGAACTTTATGAATCGGTGTCAGCTGCTTGTGCCACCTGATTCTTACGAGTAATATACACTGCAAGCTTGGCCTGACCAAGAATGAAATTCAGCAACTGGCATTTCGACCTCTCTCCGAACATTATCTAAAACCAAGGATAAAAGTGTGAGGTGTAAAAGACACATTAAAAGCCATAAAAACAGAGCATAAGAGATTAAACAAGGGACGTATCCTAAAACAGTGCATAAAAGCATGAAACACTGTTTGTCTCTGAAAACAGAATGGGCACTCCTGAGTGACGTCTGGATTTAAAATGGAGATAAAAGAGTTTACAGAAACAATGCCATGCAAAATCCTCCACTGTAGGTCTGCCACTTTCTTAGTCAATGGTGGTTTATAAAGTGCTCTTCATTCAGGTTTAACCTCAGTACTAAGACCCAAAGCATCACGCCACGGTGTATCAGTTCTATTTGCCAACTTATTCTTATTAAAACATCTCACACAAGAGTTATACAAAAGCTTGCCAGAGGCCAAGGTCAGGTCTAAGCCCAGACCTTCTCCACAGTCCAGGAGGGGGCCCGGACAGTCCCGCAGATCAGGGATGAAGGTCACCTTTGGGAAGGGGTCATTCTCATCAGGGTTGAGTGTTCCTGTGCCATAGTCGTTCAGCATTACACGTTCCTCAGATGAAAGTATTTACCTCCAGCGCTGCAAAAGCCGAGCAACCACCCGGAGCGACCTCACTCCCAATCGCACAGCCAAGTTCTCCACACCGTCCAGACCAGGCCCTGCAGCTTCCACCAGTTGACGGAGTACAAAAACTTTGGAAGAGGTTAACATTCTAAGCATTGTAGGAGAGGCCCGGTCTATGTCAAGCCGAGCCCCATAGATAACAGGCTCCTCCAGAAGCCAATACAAAGAGGGGCCGCTCATCCAGGACTTGTTAAAAAAAACCCAAACCTTAAAAAGTCCACTATAAAAAGCCGGCAAGCAAGCAACGTCCAGTGCTTTGGCATCCATTAGAAACAGAGCTGTGTCCAGACCCAGTCCACCCACAGTATGTAAAATCCTGTATGCCACCGCTTTCCATACTAGGTCTGTAGGGCCATTTAGCAGGTTCCGAATGAACTGGAGACGAAAAGCAGCAGTCCTGCTGGCTAAATGAACCAGCCCTTGTCCTCCCTCATCTTTGGGTAGATGGAGAACAGCCTGCGGTAGCCAGTGCAGTCTGTCCCAGAAGAAATCAACCAACAGTGCTTGAACACTTGCAAGAAGGTTCGGTGAGGGATCTACACAAGCTAACTTATGCCACAGAAGGGAAGCAACTAGGTTATTCGCAATGAGTACCCTTCCCCGATAGGACAACTGGGGGGCTATCCAAGCCCACTTACTGAGGCGCCCCTTCACTTTATCAATGATACCCTCCCAGTTTCGCTGTTCATAATCGCTATCTCCTAGGTACACGCCTAGGTATTTAAAACCACCCTTCTGCCATAATATTCCAGGTAGTGTAGGTCCCCCACTAGGCCATTCTCCAACCAAAACAGCTTCACTTTTTGCCCAGTTCACTTTGGCAGATGATAAAATCCTAAAATCATTAAGAATATTCACTAAAACATCAACATCTCTTTGTGAAGTTACTAAAGCTACTAGGTCATCTGCATATGCAGAAACACACACAGGTAAACTACACTGTGGTACAACGAGCCCAGAAAGCTTCTGCCTGAGCTGGCATAAAAGAGGTTCAATAGCTAGGGCATATAACATTCCTGAAAGAGCACAACCTTGCCGAATACCCCTGGTAACAGTAAAAGGAGCGCATAAACCACCATTCACTTTAAACACACTTTCAATGTTACTGTATAAAACCTTGATCATTCCAATAAAACCAGGGTTGAACCCAAGACTCTCTAAAACATTCCACAAATATTTATGTTCAACCCGGTCGAACGCTTTTTCCTGATCTAAAAAAATAAAACCCACTTTTAAGCCTAACAGCCTGGCGACGGTCAAAACATCACGGATTAAACCAACATTATCAAAGATAGACCTACCAGGCACACAGTACGTCTGGTCAGGGTGTATTACTTGCTCCATCACCTTCCCCAGTCTCGAGGCTAATGCTTTAGAGAGCAGTTTGCAGTCTGTGCACAACAGTGCTACTGGGTGCCAGTTTTTCAGCAAAGTCAGGTCTCCCTTCTTCGGCAGAAGGGTCAGGACAGCTCTCCGACAGCTCAGCGGAAGCAGCCCCCCCTCTATACTGTCCTGGAGTACCTCAATCACGTCCTGACCCAACACAGACCAAAAAGCCTTATAAAATTCAGCTGGGAGACCGTCAATTCCTGGCGCCCGGCCATTCTCCATACCCTGTAGGGCCTCGTGTAGCTCTTCCACAGATAGCTTAGCATCTAGCACTTTGGCAGACTGATCAGTAAGTTTGGCCTGCAGGTGATAGAAGCTGTTGTCTCCTTCCTGCACACTGGCCTGGTCGCTCTCGAAAAGCTTCGTAAAGAAGCTGACTGTTTGCTGCCGTATAGCAGAAGGCTCAGATACGAGATCCCCTGCTTCTGTTCGCACAACATGCATGAGCCTTTTCGTCCATTCTTACGCTCGAGATCGAAGAAGAACTTCGAGGGGGCATCCATCTCCGTTCCATTCTGGAAACGCGATCGGACCAGCGCCCCCTGTGCTGCTGTGCCCAGTAAATCAGCTACAACAGACTTTTTCCTTTTAAGAGCCTTGACATGCTCTAGAGCTCCTGTGGTCTCTGATAGAATCTGAAGCTCCACTATTTTCGTCTCCAGGGCTTTAAGCGATCTGACTATGTCTCTAGTAACATTGAAAGTGTACTGTTGGCAGAATATTTTAATCTGTACTTTCACTACGTCCCACCATTGTTGCAAAGAAGTAAAAGATGTTTTTTGTGTCCTAAAAACATCCCAAAAGAAGATAAAAGATTCCTTAAAATTAGCATCATCTAAAAGTGCTGTGTTATAATGCCAGTATGCACTCTTAGGCTTCACATTTCTTGCAATAATATTGCACTGAACCATAAAATGATCAGAAAAGCCAACAGGAGAAATAAAACAGTGCATAAAAACAGACAAATGATGCTTAAGACCATAAAATCTGTCAAGCCTTGCCAATGAGAGTGCATTATCTTTGGAATGTGCCCATGTATACTGTCTTTCTTTATCATGTAGTGCCCTCCATATGTCACACAAGTCATGGGTCTCCATGAGCTCACACAGCCGCCTGCGGGAGGCAGCGTGAGGCTCCAAATGATGCCTGTCCAGATTATCGGCTGTACAGTTAAAATCTCCACCCAAAACTAAAAAATCTGTAAAATCACAGTCCGCTATTACAGCACTCAACTTATCTAAAAAAGACACCCTTTCAGCTCCAATAGTAGGAGCGTAGACACAAATAAAAACAAAGGTCTCATTTTCATAACTGGCTTTTACTTTCAGCAGTCTCCCAGGTAAAATCTCAACAACTGTATATGAGCAAGGGACAAAGTGTTTCGCAAATAAGATTGCCACTCCACCACCTTTGTTAATATTTGGGCTATGACTTAGTACTGTCAGCCCCTCCCATTCCATACCCCATTGAGCAGCATTAGTGACGTCACTGTGAGTTTCCTGGAGGAAAAACACATCAGCACGCTTCTGTTTCGCGAGTTCATAAAAAGTTGCTCTCTTTACACAGTCCCTTGCCCCATTAATGTTTAGAGTTGCTATCCTAAGGACTCCCATAAAAAAAATAAATGGCCAAAGGGCAGTGATGACATGGGCCATTCTAAAACAGGGATTAAAACTCATCATCATCACTACCAAGTTTGTGCAGCTTGGTCAGTATCTTTTTAAGTCTAAAGATTTCAGGTCTAAAGATTTTAAGTCTAAAGAAGACCCCTTCCCTTCTAAAATGCTTGACATCGTGAATGAATTGCTGACCATCTGCAAAATGGTCCTCCAATTGCACACCTCTCATACCTTTAGTCACACTGAGGAATTTTTTTATCTCCTCAGCAGTATATAAGATGGGTGTTTTTTCCTCCTGAGAGCACACCGACCAGCCAGAGTCAGACACTGAGCTGTCACTATCAGTGTCCATGTCCATACCGCTAGACTCTTTCTTCACCAATTTGTTTTTCTGTCCTCGCCCTTGCTTCCTTTTTACAGGCTTTTTAAAAACAGGTTCATCCACTGTTTCAATTACATCAGGCTCAACCGCTATAGTATTAGTGGGTCTAATACAGACACCCACCTCAGTAGCCTCCCCTTCAGATACAACCACGTCCCCCTCAGCATGGCTTAAGACCTTTGCAGAGGCCTCCCCTATTACTGGAAAAGACAAGGCAAGCTCCTCTATGGCTTGTACAGCTTCCACAGTATCTCCCTCGGGAGACTCAGGTACGCTCGGCACACCCCCCTCATTCACTGGGGTGGCCGGTGGATCTCCCACAACTGAGCCCACAGTAGCCACAGGGGGAACAACCACTGCGGGCCCAGCATCCATGGGACCCGACTGCTCCTGTCCACCCCTTATAGGACCATCAGAGGTCTCCCCTGCCTTTGCAGGACAACCATGGACAAGATGATCCGTTTTCCCACACCAGAAGCATTTCATTTCAGTTTCAGATGAGACATAAATGTTGTAATCGAACTCATCAACCCTAAGCTTCAGAATAATGTTCAACTCTTCGCCTGATTTTAACACCATGTACACAATCCTTCGAAATGACACAAGATGCTATCAGGGAGATGCAGCCAAGAGGAAAATCTTTTAATGGGGAGACAATTGTACCATGCGGGACAAGCTCACGAACAATAAAGCTCATTCCGTATAGAAGGGGGGAGTATTAGACAGATGACTCTTTTCGACGGAGTACTGAGGGGCAGGACTGGAGTTAGCTCATTATTAATGACAACACCCGTTTGAATCAAATCAGTAGCCTTTACAACACTATTCAAAAAAAGCACCACAGCTTTATTCATACGGGAGGCAGAAACAATGTTGGAATGACCCAGAACATTCCCTACCGCCAAACAACAATCTTCAACACTTACAAGACATTCTATCTTAACACCGTGTTTTCTTGTGAGGCTCTCTCAGAGCCTAGAGTCAGGAGACGCCATGCTGCAGCAAAACGCCGACAGCAGACTCCCCTCAGGGCACAACCACGCACACACGCACTCACACTCACACTCACACAAACACACACACTCAACACTCAAAACTCAAAACTCAGAAAAAGACGGCAAAAACGCCAATCGCTCCTACTCACGCTCACCACGCTCACCACGCTCTGCTCACACTCGCGCATGCACACAGAGAGAGAGAGAGAGAGAGAGAGAGAGAGAGAGAGAGATCCACTACTCACTGTCCCAAAGATTACAAAGAAATCGTTATCCCCTCGACTAAAAACCCATCAATCAGGAGAGGTAGGGAATCGGGTGGAAGTATAATATGGTTAAATCAGAATTATCAAACCATATAGAAGTAGTAAAAACAAAAAAATCACAAATTTGGCTCAAAATCAAAAGACATCTACTAATCAGTCCAAAAGATATCTTTTTATGTGCAGTATGCATCCCACCCAGTGACTCCCAGTATTATAATGAGGAGATCTTCCCCCAGCTCCACACTGAGATCTGCAGCTTCCAGTCCCAGGGAAATGTGCTGATCTGTGGGGACTTGAACGCATACACTGGATCTCTACCCAACCTCAATACTGAGCAAGGCAACAATTACATATTTGGACATCAGTACCCAAGAAATATCACCAACCTTCCTCGCAACAACTCAGACTCCCAAACCAACAAAAATGGAAAGGATCTAGTGCAGCTCTGCCAAAGCCTGGATCTTTACATCGTCAATGGTAGGTTACGAGGGGACACATTAGGAAGATACACTTTCTGCTCACCTCTTGGTAATAGCACTGTGGATTATGCAATAACAGACCTAAACCCTTTCTCTGTCAGTGCATTTACAGTTAAACCACTAACCCCTCTGTCCGATCACAGCCAAATAACAATGTATATTAAAAGGGCAGAAAATAACAATAAAACACACAGGCAGCCCAGCAAGCTGCACAACATTAGACGACCTTACAAATAGGCTGAGAATGGTGCAGAAGAATACCAGAAAGCAATCGGGAGTTGTGAAATACAAACATTATTAAACAGCTTTCTGGAATCAGCATACACTCACAGTAATGAAGGCATTAATATTACGAACCGACCAGGGGAAGGGACACTGGTCGAGGGAAAAGGGATAAGGAAGGAGGACTCAAATGCAGGAAAAGGGAACACAAAATATGGAGCAAAGGGAATTTGATAAGAAGGGATAAGGAAAGAAACGGATACACCTTGGTGTAATAGAGGGGGAACGGATGCAGTCCAATGGAGAAAGCCCTTACGCTCGAGTGAGCGTCTCAGGCTGGGATTCGATCCTGCGCTTCCGTGCAGTGAGTGGCGAGTGAGTTACCACTACACCAACTGGCCGTGAGAGGGAAGGGGGGCGCAGCTGAATGAGGGAGTAAGGGCAAACGGAGGCGCCGTACACAACGGACTCAAACAAAGGCAGCGGGCGTCAAAAAGGGCCTACAATAAGGAATGGGAATGATGTGAACCTAACAAATAAATGCCCCTAAAACGGGAGGCCGGTTAGGTTGAATTAAATACAACAAAAGAAGATCGCTTACCAGCGAACTCACGGACGAGCCGCGCATGCGCGGTGGGGGGGATCTCAACGGAGACCCAGGGGATAGCCGTAGCGTTAGCCGAAGCTCCGGCCGCGCTGCACGGTGCGCGCAGCGCCAAACAAACACACAGCAAAGCGAAGGACAAACCACTTGCCCGAGGGAAGGAAAGCACGCAGGGACACCAGCAATCCGGAGGGAGAGAGGCTGGGCGACGGCGAGCGGCCGCGGGGAGCGCAGCGGACTTTAGGAGGAAGAGAGGTCAGTAGCGATGATCTGTCCCTATAATCCTACCTAATTCCCTGACAATATTACCTCGAGTCTCCCGAGCTCTACTCGGCTGATCCGCTTATCGGACCAGTCGTACCGGTAAGCCCTAACGGGAATCGCTACTGAGGTTCTCTGTGTCGTACCGAACAGATTCATATAAGACGGTAGATAGTGCGCCGGCGGGCGGCATTAGGAAGCGCTATTTATAGCGGTGCGACCGCCATGTTGCCGCGGCCGGCGACGCCCCCCGCCTTGGGATGTTTGGACCGTAACAATTAATCTGGCAATTAGACATCTAAACCACATTTTTACCAAAACTGCCCAAATTTGCAAACTGAAACAAATGAAAAACAAATCATATAAACCAAAAGATAACAAATGGGTTGATAAAGAATGCCAACAGCTCAGGAAAGAGTTAAGGAACTTGTCTAACCAAAAGCACAGCGACCCAAAAAACACAGATCCACGCCTTCAATACTGTGAGACTTTAAAAATGTATAAACGTACACTCAGAATCAAAAAAGCTCAATACCCAAGAGCACAATTAAAACTGATTGAAGACTCCATAAACACAAACACCTTCTGGCAGCACTGGAATAACCTTAAAAAGCAGAAACCAGAGGAGCTGGCTATACAGAATGGGGATATTTGGATTAATTATTTTAAATCACTATATAAACAATCAACCGTAAATTCAGGTCATAAACAAAAATTTAGAACTGAAATGCTAAACAAATTAGAATTGGCTATTAAAGACTCCCAGAACCCTCCAGACTACCAGATAACAGAGCAAGAACTTAAAGCTAAATTAAAAACTCTCAAACCAAACAAAGCCAGTGGACCTGATGGCATTCTGAACAAAATGATAAAAAACACAAGCCAGAACTTTCAGCTATCCCTTCTCAAATTGTTTAACATGATTCTGAGTGTAGGTTACTTCCCTGACACCTGGACTCAAGGTCTCATCACACCCATTTTTAAGAGTGAAGACAGATTCGACCCAAACAACTACCGGGGCATCTGTGTGAGCAGTAACCTGGGGAAGCTCTTCTGTAGCATTATCAACTCCAGAATGATCAGCTTCCTTATGAAACACAGTGTCCTGAGTAGAAGTCAAAATGGATTTATACCAAATCACCGCACCACAGATCATATTTACACCCTACACACACTAACTGACCTATATGTAAACCAAAAGAAAAATCAAATCTTTGCTTGTTTTATAGATTTTCAAAAAGTTTTAAAAAGTGGTGTAGGAGGTAAAACATATGACATCATAAAATCCATGTATACAAACAACAAATCTGGCATAAAAATTGGCAACAAAAGCACCAACTTCATCTCTCAGGAGCGTGGAGTGAGACAGGGCTGCTGCTTAAGTCCAACACTATTTAACATTTACATTAACGAATTGGCCTCCATGTTGGAGCATTCTGCAGCCCCCGGCCTCACCCTGCACGACTCTGAGATCAAGTTCCTGCTGTATGCAGATGACCTGGTCCTGCTGTCCCCCACTGCACAGGGTCTACAGCAGAACCTGGACCTACTGCAGCAGTTCTGTCAGACCTGGGCCCTGACAGTCAACCTGAAAAAGACCAAAACAATCATATTCCAGAAAAGAAACAGGTATCAGGGAAACACACCTTTCACCTTAGGACCACACACAATAGAAAACTGCAAAGAGTATAACTACTTAGGACTAAAAATTAATTCCAAAGGAAACTTCAATTCAGCTGCAAACGAACTGACAGAGAAAGCACGCAGGGCATTCTACTCAATAAAACGCCAGATCCCCGTACAAATACCAGTTTCAATTTGGCTTAAATTATATGAAAAATGTAATAGAACCCATTATTCTGTATGGATGTGAGGTGTGGGGACCTCTCACCAACCAAAACTTTAATAAATGGGATAAACACCCAGCCGAAATTACTCACACTGAATTCTGCAAAATAATTCTAGAAGTTCACAAAAATACGACATATAACACATGTAGAGCAGAGAATTGGGCAGATTTCCTCTACTACTGAAAATCCAAAAAAGATCCATCAAATACTGGCTACATGTAAAAAGCAGCGATCCAGACTCTTACCATTTTAAAGCCCTGCAATACCAAGAGCTGAGCAAAGTGACAAGTCCCCTCATAGAGCTGGTCCTGAACCTCAACCCTCAACCCCACATTAACCTAAAACTAGCCCACACTAACACCACACCACTCCAGGACCAGCCGAAGCCCACATCAATCAGAGTAAACCAAATTATAACACAACAAAAACAAAACTACATCACTCATTGGAAGAAAGAAACTGCAGCACAGAGTAAGATGCAGTGCTATCTGGCCCTAAATCGACAGTACGCTGTAGCAGAGTACCTGAGCACAGTGACTGACCAGAGACACAGAACCATGCTGATGAGGTACCGACTCAGTGCTCACAAACTGAGCATCGAGACAGGCAGATACAAGAAGTCCTGGCTTCCCCCAGAGCAGAGAATGTGCACACACTGCAGCAGTAACAGGGTGGAAACAGAGCTGCACTTCCTAACAGAGTGCACCAAATACAGCTCTGTACGGGAGAAATACTTTCAGAAATTCCAAAAAATTCACTCCCAGTTCTGCTCCCTAACCAGCTCTGATCTTCCAACTCAACTTCCTATTAGGAGAGCAGAGGGAGAGCTGCAGCGCACACACACACACACACACACACACACACACACACTCACACACACACTCACACACACAGAATAAGGCAACTTGTTTAAAGTCTACTTTTTAAAATTACTCTCAGTATTCAATATATTACACACGACTACCTCATTTATTTATTTTTTTCTTTCCCCTTTGTTTAGTCTTTTATACTATACTGTATCTTTTGTCTGTTTGATTCTTTTCTTATTTATTATATGTATAAAACAATGTCTTTTCAATGCTTTGGCAATATTGTACCCACTGTGACAGTCATGCCAATAAAGCTCATTGAATGAGAGAGAGAGAGAGAGAGAGAGAGAGAGAGAGAGAGAGAGAGAGAGAGAGAGAGAGAGAGCGAGAGAGCAGTGAGCTGAAAGTCAGATTTACATGAACATGGCTGAATAGTTCAGTTTCTCCCAGAATAGAGAGAGGGGGCACTTTGCATGAACAGCCCATGCTTCAGTGTTCTGGGAGTGTTTACAGTATAGTCCTTCATGACTGAGAGCTGCTGCTCCAGCATCTTCACCCACAGCAACCATGACTTTGATCAGCATCTTCATCTTCATCAAATTACATTTGAGTGGCGACACCAGTTGCTGAGCCCATATAAACACACCTTTGTGGCTCGCACAGTGTCGCAGCATTGATCTATTGTGCGCTCTGGCAGCCAGACGCACTCACGCGCTCGCCCTGCCACAGCTATTAATGGTGATCTGGACACTTGCTCTTTTGCTTCGTTCGTGCGTTTTTGAGGGACAAAGGTACGTCTGGAGGTGCCAAGGTCTCCAGACGGAGGCTATTTAGAGATAGCCCAGGTAAGGTAGGGCCCTAGCTTAGTGTAGGGACAGTTTTTTTGTTTACTTTTATTTTCACCGGGCTTTCTCCGGCTGTTTGAGCCTCGCCCAAGCCGTCTCCTCTCTCACGTCATTGCCCCCTCTCCTCGTGATTGGGGAAACCTTTATTATCCCTACTATCGCTCTTTGAAGAGGACGCAGTGTTTTCTAACCTCGTCTTCTTCACTCCTCGCATCCGTGCCACACCCCTGCAGGGGCTTATCTTTATTATTTGTGTGGCATGCGCTCGAGGAGCTCCGCTCGGGTCTCGGCGCACTGCGCATGCGCGGACCCGATACACCACTGGCGCAGCGGAGGCATGCCGTAAGCCCACGCTGAATAGTGCCACCGTACGCTTACGCCGTGGATATTCGTTAATTATTAGAATGGTTATCTTTTACTTTCATTTCTTTTTGTTATTTATATTTTGGTTCAGTATTTCCATCTGGAGCTAACTGCATTTGGGTCCCAAACCCTTATTCTTTTGTTTTCACGGTTCATCATTCGTTTTTAATATGGCGAATCGTAACAGAATGCTGCGACCAACTAAGGGGCTCAGCATTAGCTCCTGGACCTCCAGTCTGGAGGTCCCCAATCGCCGCAGGCGGCGGGTTTCTTTACCCGGGTCCCGGCTGGCTTATGGGAGGCCGTCCTATGACTATGGCTATGTCATGGAGGCAGTACGGCATTCCCACCCTCCCAGGCTGCCCAACCCTCCTCGCCGTCTCTGGCGTTGTCCACCTGGAGTTCAGGTAGTGCTTAATGTATCCACTTCCTAGCTGGACTCCCAACCACCTACACTTGCCCAGGAGCTGCCTGACATTTTTAATATTTGTCAGGGCCCTAGGGCAGTAGCTGACTTTGTGGCTGAATTTCGCTCTGTGGTTGAATGCACTGCCCTTGATGAGCCAGTGCTTATAGACCTGTTTCGATTGGGTCTCGATCAGGAGGTGGACACTGAATTGTGCTTCCTCCCACGCGCCTCTTCCCTCGACAAGCTGTTCAGCCTAGCCATGTTGACTGAGGCCTGCATTGAACAGCGGATGAGGAAGAGGATGGGCCTGATCTGCTACATGTCCAGTCCGCCCGGCTTCATACCTGAGCAGTTAAGTTCCGTGTCTGAGCATTTAGCACCGCCTAGCCCCGTACAAGAGCTTGACGTATTATGTTGTTTTCACGGTTTGTCATTCGGTTTTAATATGGCGAACCGTAACACTCATTTGTTTAACTGGCTCCTTTCTATCTACTTTCAGGACTTGTGTGCAAATCTGATGATGTTTTAGGTCATATTTATGCAGAAATATAGAAAATTCTAAAGGGTGCACAAACTTAATAATCTAACAATAAATGGCGGTAACAGAACTGTGATCTAATCGCAGTAATACACTCGAGGTTGTGCTTTAACGTGAGATATTGGCACGAGTGTTCTGATCTGTACTCGGCCTGTGGCCTCGTGCCTACAACTGCATCACACCCGTGCCAATATCTCACATTAAAGCACTGCCTCTCTATTCTGAAATGAATACATGATACAATAATGGTCACAATCTCTGATGTATTGTAATCCTTGATTTGGTCTCTGATGGCTCTTTTTGGTTTACCTCCAGATTCTGATTATTATATTGTATTATACCAGAGGTAATTCCGACCCCGCAATCTGATTCGCTGAGAGACGTTTTTTCTGTGACATTATTGACGATAATGGCACTCTGACCGACGCTCTATAAGTATTACTCCGCCTCTCTCACACACACACATACGTAACCTGGCAACGATGCCAGCCATAACAAACACAGCAACTTTATAATTATACAAGTAAAAGAAATGACTTATAATCAGTTTATAAAATCTATTGGACTTGAAAAGAATTGTTTCTATTCAAATCTGGAAGATGAAGACAAAGATGAAGCTGTTAATGAGAAGCCTGATATTCCAAATGAGCCGAGGTTCAGCAGCCTTACAAATGAGGATTTGGATGTGCTGGAAAGGCAGAGAAATGAACATTCACATTTTGACAGCCTGGCTGAAAAACAACAGCCCTGAAGTCAGTTGTAGTAGCATCAAAAAACATGAACTGAATCAGCTGCTACATCATTGTTATGGATCAGTCAGAAATGGGAAGGGAGAGTATTAGCACAGTATCAGTATCAGCAGCTTCGATGGGTTTAGAGCTGGACTTAACAGATACATAATGAAACTCTGATCAGCCGCGGATGGTTTTTAATGAAAGATACAGAGTTTACACCAGTAAATAAAGTATTTGTTAATGTTGTGAAGAAAATAAGAAAGAACGGAGGTGATACAACTTTCCACCATCCAGCAATACTGCCTGATACCTTGGAGAAATGTACCAATCAAAAGCACTTGATCCGGAAACCCCAAAAGGTCTGTTAAATAAATAAGGTAAACAACACCAGTCAGTATAGTGATGAATAACATTTCTGAATAGTCCACATTACATGTACTGCTGAACCTAAAACTAATGGATCAGTTCTCCCTACAGGTGTGGTTTGTCATTCAGCTTCATCTCAGCAGACAAGGGAAGGAAGGAAACAGGCAACTTCGCCGAGAATCATTCGTCACACAGAGGGACAGAAATGGGGAAAAATTTGTCACTCTATCCTTTAACGAGGATTCAAAAAATCACAAAACTCATGAGGAGTGAGACAGAGAGCTGAGGCATGGGGCAATGTTTCAGTGCACAGGAAAAATGTGTCCCATCTCATCTTTTGAGATCTACCTGAGCAAGGTGCCAGTTAATGCCCTGGCTTTTTACATGCAGCCAAAGAAGTCTGGGTGCAGATCAGATGCTGTGAGGTATAGTGCTGCACTGCTGGGTGTAAATCAGCTCTCTAACATTTTGCTCTGTATATACAAAGAAGCAGCACATCTCATATTCACAATAACCACTGTTTGCAGAGCAACAGCTGCTCAGAGCCTTTCAGATGCTGGTATGGAAGCCAGAGAAATCATGACTGCTAGTGGCCACAAATCAGAAGCCTCTCTTAAGAGTTACTGGAGACCTTCTCTGTCCAGCAGGAAAAGTTGGAGCAATGGTTTGTCCGTTGCTTGTAACCTCATGGAGGAACCTCGTGTAAAAACTCAAAATGCTCAGAAATGCAAACTTTTTACTTCATTCAAATCAAAACAGAACTCTCAACCCAATGCATATTTCACGGAAGGGTGATAAACTAATCATTATCTCACGTTAAAGCACTCTCTCTCGTGTATTATTGCTTAAAATTTTTATGCTATATTAAAAATAAAGGCTTGGTTCTGTTTCATTGAGTGTCAGTATGAGTGGATTATTAACATTGCATGAAAACTATAATGATTAACTTAATTAGGGTGTCTGACTAAACACAAACAGCTGATCATAAGGAAGAGATTTGAAATATAAAGCAGCAACGATTAAAATCCAACGTTTCCTCTATTTGATTTTTTTTTTATTAACAAAAAACAACATGATTAAAAAGTTTACATTATAAAAACGTGTTTGGTTTATTTGTAACCTGGAGCAGCAGCTCTAAATGAAGAAGTGAAACCATCATGTCTGATGAAGCTGAACACAAACATTCAGACTGACTGAAGCACAACCCAGAGCAGTGAATGTACAGCTAAACACACTCTCTCTTAACTCTGATCATGATGATGAAGTAGAAGAAAAGAACAGAGCATCTTCCAAATGCAGCTTTATTTCAGCACAACAAAAGTACAGGAAGAGCAACAAGACACTGAAGAGAGCAAAGACAGAAATGGAGCCACTGTGGAGAACTGAAGTTCTATTGGAGATGGATGCACAAGCACCATGTAGCGACCGTTCTTCTTGGATCTGCTAGGCTTCACAGTGGCTCTTTCTGAACGTGACCGGACGATCGACGCCGCCATGGGAGACGGTGCAGATAAACTCCTCCCCCTTTTCCCAGGCTGCTTTGCTGAGGGTCAGGACGCTGCTGAGGCTGTACCGACCGTTCATCTCCACTTCAGCGCTGGTCAGAAACCCATCCTCCTTCTTGGAGCCATCCACCTTCCAGCTCACCAGCGCCCCCTGTGGAGAGTAGGCAGACAGCAGACAGAGCAGAGAGGCCGATCCCTCAGACAGCTGCAGAGGAGACGGAGGGAGCAGAGACACGGAGGGCTGGATTGTGGAAGCAGCTGCAAATTCACAAACAATTCCATGTTAATGGAGGAACTTTGTTGCACTGACATGGTGGAACTGCATCCAATAATCAAACTGTATTCCAGCAGTGAAACAGTCAGTGAGTGAATTCTGGAAATGCTCTGAACTCCAGTAGAGACCAAACTGCAAGCTCCACTTTAGTTTAACCCAAATTCCATCATTATTCTATATTTCACATCAACTAACTCCATTCAATTTCTATCCATCTTTATTTTACAATCTTTATGATGTTGGAATTAATGACTCATTACAGCTTCAAATAATACAGTAATGATAGTGTTTTTGTAAGCTCTCAGAACTTGTTCTAGATTCATTAATATTTACAGAAATATGTCTGATTTAAGTTTGGACCTGTAGAGCTTGTGGAACTTATTTTCGTTTAAAACATCAACTAAACATTTACATTAACCAGGGGTGCACAAACTTTAATGAAAATGAACTATATTGAGCTTATCTAAAATTTATTCATGAATGTAACTGATAAAGAGAAAAAAATAAATTGATGGAGAAAGAAAATAAAAGAAGAAAACACACTTACTCTTCACTCTGAGTTTGGTTATTCCACCGAAAATGTACCACAGTGATGCATTCTAATGAAACCGTCGTACAAAAACCTCCATCACACTGCAGTGCACACACACACACACACACACACACACACACACACACACACTAACATGGACACTGGGTTACTTTACAACAACCTGAAAACAAAATGTACTGGTCTCAGATGTTTTTCAGACCAGTGCCAGGACTTAATTTCTCCTCCTCATTCTGGAGCTCAAAACATTCTCATCCTATTTGAGAGAGAAAAATTACAATATACTGTACATTTTCCTGTAGAAATATGGTTACTGTCATACAACTTATTGTCTGCCTAGCTTAGGGAGTAACACACCTGGAAGCTGAAGTTCTGCTCTTATTTCGGTCCTGTTGTAGGCTATTATACTTACACCAGTCTACACCAGAAACACAATCTGTATTCTGACACAAAACTGCTCATTAAATCACACATTGTTTGCTTTTCACCATCGCAACCACATATTCGCTTGCTTTATTCATTGCAGAGGCTTTTAGACAAGCCTCATAGCAGAAGTAGCAGCAGCAGCAGCGTCACACTCTGAGATTAAATCCAACATTTCTGACAGGGCCAGAACTTTGTCTTTAGTTTTTAATAACAATAGATTATTTTTTATTTATATCTTTATTTGCATTTAAGCAGACTGTTGAAGTGAATCCTCAGCGATCACTTTGCGTGGTTGTTGAATGTGTGGAGAGGAAGAACGATCTGAGTCAGAGTATGGCTCAATCTCTTTTATTCTCTTGTAGATCTGGGGAAGTTAGCACACTGCGCAGTGCAAGCCAAGTTCCAAAGAGCAAGTTACACATACAAGCTTTTATACCATTTCAAGACAGCCAGTATTTCTTCACTCACATACGTTAGAAATCTCAGCCCCAACTCTTCCTCTATTTACCTTCCCTTGCCCTATCAGCTAATTTCCAAATAAGGAGTTGTTCATTTCTTTTAGTTCCCATCTGCCTGTTCTTTATTTCTGCTGTGGCTTTGTGGCTTTGAACTGTGGAAGCCTGCAACTGGCTCAACTATTAGTGAGTGGCAAAAGTATGTGAACCTTTGCTTCCAGTATCTGGTGTGACCCTCCTGTGCAGCAATAACTGCAGCTAAACGTTTCCTGTAACTGATGATCAGTCCTGCATACCAGCTTGGAGGAATTTTAGCCCATTCCTCTGTACAGAACAGCTCCAGCTCTGGGATGTTGGTGGGTTTCCTCACATTAGCTGCTCGCTTCAGGTCCTTCCACAACATTTCCATTGGATTAAGGTCAGGACTTTGACTTGGCCATTCCAGAACATGAACTTTATTCTTCTGTAACCATTCTTTGGTAGAACAGCTTGTGTGCTTAGGGTCGTTGCATTGCTGCATGACCCACCTTCTCTTGAGATTCAGTTCATGGACATATGTCCTGACATTTTCCTTTAGAATTCTCTGATATCTTTCAGAATTCACTGTTCCATCAATGATGGCAAGCCGTCCTGCCCAGATGCAGCAAAACAGGCCCAAACCATGATACTACCACCACCACATTTCACAGATGGGATAAGGTTCTTATGCTGGAATGCAGTGTTTTCCTTTCTCTAAACATAATGCTTTTCTTTTAAACCAAAAATTTTGGTCTTATCCGTCCACAAAACATTCTTCCAATAGCCTTCTGGCTTGTCCACGTGATCCGTAGCAAACTGCAGACGAGCAGCAATGTTATTTTTGGAGAGCAGTGGCTTTGTCCTTGCAACCCTGCCATGCACACCATTGTTGTTCAGTGTTCTTCTGATAGTAAACTCATGAACATTAACATTAGCCAATGTGAGAGAGACCTTCAATTGCTTAGAAGTTACCCTGGGGTCCTTTGTGACCTCGCCAACTATTACACGCCTTGCTCTTAGAGTGATCTCTGTTGTTCGACCACTCCTGGGGAGGGTAACAATGGTCTTGAATTTCCTCCATTTGTACACAATCTGTCTGACTGTGGATTGGTGAAATACAAAATCTTTACAAATGTTTTTTATATCCTTTTCCAGCCTGATGAGCATCAACAACTCTTTTTCTAAGGTCCTCAGAAATCTCTTTTGTTCGTGCCATGATACACTTCCACAAACGTGCTGTGAAAAGTAGACTTTGATAGATCCTTGTTCTTTCAATAAAACAGGGTGTCCACTCACACCTGATTGTCATCCCATTGATTGAAACACCTGACTCTAATTTCACCTTCAAATTAACTGCTAAGCCTAGAGGTTCACATACTTTTGCCACTTACTAATATGTAATATTATATCATTTTCCTCAATAAATAAATAACCAAGTATAATATTTTAGTCTCATTTGTGAAACTGGGTTCTCTTTATCTACTTTTAGGACTTGTGTGAAAATCTGATGATGTTTCAGGTCATATTTATGCAGAAGCACTACTGTATATGGCATCCATTAGCAAAAACTACTTCCAGCTTTTTCTGTTTGAACCACTCCATCCATTGTGGTCCCTGATGGCCCTACAATCGCTTTTAAGTTTCTTTAGTTTTTTCTTGGCACTGCAGCAATGTTGTCTCATAAACTTGCTCTTGCATTAGCTTGGAGAGATCACAAAACGTTTTCTTGTTCCGTGTAGCATCGTCCCATTCCCGCTGGATTCTTTCATCGGCCTATGAAGGTTTGCACCTCTTCAAAAGACCAAGGCATTATTTTACGAGGTTTCATACTGATTCTGATCAAAACAAATGCAAACTCTTCAAGGGAGATTTCACAAATGGCTACTATTGTTCTGAAGGTCTTTTTGTCTCGTGAGTGACGATGGGCTTCGGCCAGTCAGCACTCTGAAAGGTTTACACGTCATGGTTTAGCACTTACTCAGCTCGCTTGGAATTGAGACTTGGCAAGAACTAAAAAACGTACCCATTTCCAGGTACCAAATTTACGTAATGGAAAAGCAAAAAAGCCGTGCCAAATCATGTCGAGTCAAGTAGATACCACATAGTGGAAAAGTGCTATAAGGCTCCCCATAATGTCCAGCACTCTGGCTCCCAGGATACAAGTATCCATAGCTGCCAGTGTGCCTAAAGGGGCAGCTAATTTTCTGTGTTACAAAATGGAGTCACCTATGACCAGAGCACACTGAACGGGTTGCTCGGGTGTTGTTTCCTTAAGGAAGGTAACTCTGTTTGACACATGAACAGGTAAAGAGTGGTGGTACTCTTAGACCTACGACTATGTCGCCGAACCCTCACCCACTTGCCCTGCTGTGAGGGCTGCCAGAGCCGAGGCACTTACTACAGCTGTGGCATTCAGATCTGCTAAGCTAGAAGCTGAGCTAACCTTCACTAATGTCTGGATGCGTGCCTCTAAAGCTACAATATTCTCCATCAGACTAGCTACAAGCCTCCACCTATCAGAAATTAAACATACATTAATGACAGAGGAAGAATAACTAAACATGGCACACTCAGCACAAGGAACAAGCACAGCAAAAGTCATGATAATACAATTAATCAATTAAAGGTATGTAGCTTTGGGTGGTGTTTGGGGTGCCGGTAATCTCAGAATTCCATTTTTAGAGCCAGTGACTGAGAGACAGGCTCTTTTTCACTCTC
Organism: Ancistrus triradiatus; assembly: GCA_025084515.1. NCBI lineage: Eukaryota > Metazoa > Chordata > Actinopteri > Siluriformes > Loricariidae > Ancistrus > Ancistrus triradiatus. The sequence continues at coordinate 30,668 of JAJAGP010005380.1, forward strand.
CATGATTTTAGATTAGCCCATCAGTTTAAATCATGTACAGGTAGTCCTCGACTTACGACGCAGATCCGTTCCTGCTTCGCGTCGGAAAACCGATTTCCAATGTAAGTCGGAACACACGTACATACTGTACGTAAATAACATACTGTAAGCACTTATCCTATCCTAACACCTATCCTAGCACAGTAATTATCAAAAAACGAGCCGCGTAACTGTGTATTCTTCCGTCGCGCACACCATCACCAAGTTTGCGTTATGACGTTTACGACGCAAAACCACTTAAAGGCAAAAAAAGGCTTTATACAGTAAATGGTAGATGTGTAGTAAGCACGAAACGTCTTAACTTGCGACCGTCGTAACCCGTGGACTACCTGTAATGCTATTTTTTGTGTACCAAAAAACGAAAAAAAGCAAATATAAAACACATTTCACCCCAGACTACACTAAAGTGTATCCTTGCAGCTTTCTAACAATCCATTTGTAGCTCTGCTGGCCGCACTGCTCCCATTTTGCGTGCGTTGCATCATGGGATTGCCTTAGCAGCCAAGGAAGCATTCAATGGTTCCTTAAAACTTGACCAAGGTAAGATATCTCAGTAGGCAGTCTTTTTAATGTATCTAAGTTTTTGGACACCTTTCTTGCCAGGAACAGGCACACTATAATGTAAAATGTGCCTATGTAGGCCGCTCACTAGGTTTTAAGGCGAGAGTGGATACGAGGTAGAGTTAAAAAAAGCTTAGGAAAAAAACAACTTACCTTAGACCGTAGGTTCCCAACCTTCTGGAACTCGTTCCTCACTTAACTCACCACAAACTGTTCTGCGGCCCATACGAAAATGTAATCAACCATTTAAAATCTAAATAAATAGAGCACAACAATCAGTTTAGCATGCTGAATTTTGCTTGAGTGCATAATAACCCAACAGAATAAACACTAAAAATATACTTAAATGTTTTCTGACTCACCTAATGAAATGGTTGTACTATTCCTGACCAATCAATGAGTTTGAACTAAGTATATTGTTTTGATTTTCCAAATAATTTACATAACATCTATATGTATGGGGACTGTGTTAGCCTAGCGGTTAAGGTACTGGACTATAGACCAGAAGGTCCAGGATTCAAATCCCACCTCTGCCAAGCTGCCACTGTTGGGTCCTTGAGCAAGGTCCTTAACCCACAATTGCTTGGATTGTAGGATTGTATCAATTGTAAGTCGCTCTGGATAAGGGCATCTGCTAAATGCTGTAAATGTAAATGTATATCTATAGGTCCAGTGGGGCAAAATAGTATTTAGTCAGCCATTGATTGTGCAATTTCTCCTACTTAGAAAAATGAGAGAAGTCTGTAATTTTAATCATAAGTACACTTCAACTATGAGAGACAAAATGAGGGAAAAAAATCCAGGAAATCACATTGTAGGATTTTTAAAGAATTTAATTGTTAATCATGGTGGAAAATAAGTATTTGGTCACCCACAAACAAGCAAGATATCTGGCTCTCACAGACCTGTAACTTCTTCTTTAAGAAACTCTTCTGTCCTCCACTCGTTACCTTTATTAATGGCACCTGTTTGACTTCGTTATCTGTATAAAAGACACCTTTCCACAGCCTCAAACAGTCAGACTCTAAACTCAACCATGGCCAAGACGAAAGAGCTGTCGAAGGACACCAGAAAGAAAACTGTAGACCTGCACCAGGATAGGAAGAGTGAATCTACAATAGGCAAGCAGGTTGGTGTGAATAAATCAGCTAAGGGAGCAATTGTAATAAAATGGAAGACATACAAGACCATTGATAATCTCCCTCGATCTGGGGCTCCACGCAAGATCTCATCCCATTTAGTCAAAATGATCTTGAGAACGGTGATCAAAAATCCCAGAACTACACGGAGGGACCTGGTGAATGACCTGCAGAGAGCTTGGACCAAAGTAACAAGGCTACCATCCGTAACACACTACGCCAAGAGGGACTCAGATCCTGCAGTGCCAGGTGTGCCCCCCTGCTTAAGCCAGTACATGTCCAGGCCCATCTGAAGTTTGCCAGAGAGCATATGGAAGATCCAGAAGAGGATTGGGGGAATATCATGTGGTCACATGAAACCAAAATAGTACTTTTTGGTAAAAACAAAACTCGTCGTGTTTAGAGGAAGAAGAATGCTGAGTTGCATCCCAAGAACACCATACCTACAGTGAAGCATGGGGGTGGAAACATCATGCTTGGGGCTGTTTTTCTGCAAAGGGGACAGGACGACTGATCCGTGTTAAGGAAAGAATGAACGGGGCCATGTATCATGAGATTTTAAGCTAAAACCTCCTTCCATCAGTGAGAGCACTGAAGATGGAACATGGCTGGGTCTTCCAACATGACAATGATCCCAAACACACCACTCAGGCAACGAAGGACTGGCTCCGTAAAAAGCATTTCAAGGTCCTGGAGTGGCCTAGTCAGTCTCCAGACCTCAACCCCATAGAAAATTTGTGGAGGGAGTTGAAAGTCCGTGTTGGCCGTGTTGGCGACAGCCCCAAAACATCAGTGCTCTAGAGGAGATCTGCATGGAGTAATGAAAATTACAGACCTCTCTCATCTTTCTAAGTAGGAGAACCCTGGTGTCTGCCTGTGTGGAGTCTGCATGTCCTCTTCGTGTCTGTGTTTACTCCGGGTGCACCGGATCCCTCCCACAGTCGAAAGACATGCATTAAGTTAATTGATCACTCTAAGTTGCTCCATGACTAGTGTGTTGATATAACCTTGCCTGTTCTGAATATAGCCAGTGATTCTGATATGATATTAAATAACACTAATAAACAATTAAACAAACTTAGCAAAACAGAAAAAAGAAAGAAAATTTTGGCCAACAGTTACTAGCAGTACCATTTTGTCCCACTAAGAGGCAATAGCTCACTGGTTGAAAACCACTGGCTTATATACCAAGAAGAAAAAGAGAACCAGGGCACTATTAGAGACAAACCTATTTTTATTGCAAACCAAAGCACAGAGAGAGCAGTGAGGCGATAGTCAGATTTGCATGAACAGAGCTGAATAGTCCAGTTTCTCCCAGAATAGAGCTGACCCCTGAGGCACACCATACTTCACTTTTGTCAGCTTAGACCTTAGATTATTTATATGAACAAACTGGTACCGGTCGGTTAAGTACGATTTAGATCCAAGAAAGTGCTAATCTTCTAACACCTACAGTATTTTCTAGTCTGTTTAGTAAAACATCGTGATCTATAGTGTCAAATGCTGCACTTAAATCTAACAGAACAAGAAAAGAAACACATCCCTTATCTGAGGACATTAACAAGTCATTTAGTACCCTAAGTAATGCTGTTTCAGTACTATGATGGGGCCTGAAGCCAGACTGAAATGTTTCATAAATACCATTCCTTTGGAGGTAACTGTAGATCTGCTTATAGACAGATTTTTCTAAGATTTTGGACAGAAACGGTAGATTTGAAATTGGTCTATAATTAGATATCACTCAAGGGTCAAGATTAGCTTTTTTAATCAGTGGTTTGATGACGGCAGACTTAAAGGATTTGGGCACGTAACCAAAGGTAAGTGATGAATTTAAAATAACTAACAGTGGCTCTATAATACTAGGTATTACTTGTTTGAGT
>JAJAGP010005381.1:0-34280 GCA_025084515.1 Ancistrus triradiatus
TAGTTCGAGTTAGCACTCGGGCAGCTGCATTCTGAACTAACTGAAGTTTATTTATAGATTTACTAGAGCATCCAGTAAGTAAGGCGTCTCTTTGCACCTAAGAAAAAGCCTTTCAGGGTCTCTTTGCACCTAAGAAAAAGCCTTTCAGGGTCTCTTTGCACCTAAGAAAAAGCCTTTCAGGGTCTCTTTGTGCCTAAAAACAGCCTTTTAGGATCTCTACCTGCCTAACCAAGCCTTTCAGGCTCTCTTTGTACCTAAGAAAGCCTTTCAGGAGCTCTTTCTGCCTAAAAAAAAGCCTTCCAGGGTCTCTACCTGCCTAATCAAGCCTTTCAGGGTCTATTTGCACCTAAGAAAAAGCCTTTCAGGGTCTCTACCTGCCTAAAAAAGCCTTTCAGGAGCTCTTTCTGCCCTTGAGGGTCTCTTTGTACCTAAAAAGATCCTTTCAGGGTCTCTTTGTACCTAAGAAAAAGCATTTCAGGCTCTCTTTGTACCTAAGAAAGCCTTTCAGGAGCTCTTTCTGCCTAAAAAAAGCCTTTCAGGGTCTCTACCTGCCTAAAAAAGCCTTTCAGGGTCTCTTTGTACCTAAGAAAAAGCCTTTTAGGAGCTCTACCTGCCTAACCAAGCCTTTCAGGGTCTCTACTTTTTAATGCATTTGTGGTTTTGATGGATTTTGGCTCGCGTTTCGTCTCCAGTCGTTTCCAGGTTTGTGGATTTAATGTTCTCTAAAAAAGAACTTCCTGAATGTAGCAGGATTTCGAGTCAGCGTCCGAATATGTGCCTCCTACACTCATCGGCGATTTATTGCTGCCCTCAGATGGCGTGATGAAAGGAAATATGGAAATGCAACTGTAATTAAGGCATGCAGCGAATACCTTCGGCTTCACTTAATCTAAAATGCTCGGAGCGGCAGAGCTGTAAATTCGTCTTTTTGGCAGGCCGAGCGCTCTCTACACCTGCATGACATCTCCAAATGTCTCTGTGGTAAAAATAATTAATCTGCTGAGGTCAACGCTAATATATTTTCTCAATTTCGGTTTTGGTCTCTTAAAATCCAAGATTAATCAGATAATGAGAGAGAACAACAACAATAAAACCGGCATCCAAGATCTGCTTCCAATGGAAAATATCAATTTATTCCAGCCTTTTTTTTGGTTTGAATGTGAGTCAGAACGTGAGAATGCAGCTCTGCGAGCACTACCTGAACACACTGGTGCCGGTCCAACACGCGGGCGGTATCAAGGAATGCGAGAGCTTCAGCTCTACAAAGCTGGACCTTATTTTACGCGAGACGTTTGTGAACCCTGTGGTATTATGTGGACGGAGACAGGCAAGCACATTCGGCCTAAATTAATAACACACCGTGAGGCTGACTTGGAATAGGACGAAGAAATCCAGGTTGAGGTTCAACAAACTTCATGCAAATGCATAATGAGAGGGAAGTTCACACACACACACACACACGCACACATGTACATTTGCCATAAACATGTACTTTTTATCTTAGTTTTTAAAAATGAGGAGTAAATGTGATTGGACAGGCAAGTCTTTAAACTAATCCACAACATATGCAGAAAGAGTCAAATAGTGAGTCAAATAATGAATCAAACAGTGAGTGAGTCAATAGTCAGTGGCTTTTAGTCAGTGAGCCTGGCAGGCAGTAAACCATTCAGCCATCAGTCAGAAAGGGAGTAAATCACTCACTCAGTCATTTAATGAGTCAGTGATTCACTCAGCGTATCTATAGTCAGTCTGATGCCAATGAGTTGGTCTGTGAGTCAGTCAGTGATTTATTTACTAACTCAGACAATCTGAAAGTCTGTTAATAAATCAGTGAATCAGCCGGTGATTCAGGCAATGAATCCCTCTTCAATTTATTCAGGTAGTCAGTAAGTCATTTCCAAAATAAAACCCACAACCTTAAAGATTTGGTCTGAGTTGGTCTCTGAATCAGAGAGCGAGTCATTGTTCATAATTTGGTCTGGGAGCCAGTAAAACTCCTCCCAAAGTCCAAGGACATGCATCAGGTTAACTGATTACGCTAAACTGGACCGATCGGAGTACGTATGATGAGGTTCCATGTAACCCTGTGTATCGGAGTAACCTTGTGTCTGTTTTTAAAACAGCCAATGATGCTGAAAGTGGCGTTAAATAAACCAAATAAACAAACAAACGTTCTTCTAGTCAGTGAGTTATTCATTCGGTCAGTGAGTGAGTCATTGAATGTCAAGTGAGTCACTAAATGATTCCCATCAGTAAATCAGGCAATCAGTCAGTGAGTCACTTACTGACATTTAGTCAGAGTCACTCTCATTTGGTCAGTGAGTCACTCTATAATTCAAGAAGTGTCAGTGGGTCATTTAGGGAGTCATTTAAGCAGTCAGTGAGTCACTCTGTGTTTCATTTAGTGAGTCAAGCAAACGGTCAGAGAATCAGGTAATGAGGCAGTTAGTCGGTCAGTCATGTACATAGTCAGTGAGTCATGTATACAGACAGTGAGTCATTTAAGTAGTCATTATCCACTCTGTGATTCATTTATGTAGTCAGTTAGACAGTCAGTGAGATATTTATACAGACAGTGAATCATGTGATTCATTCGGGGAGTCAAACAAACCCTCAGGTAGTGAAGCAGTTAGTCAGTGAGTCATTCATACATTCAGTGAGTCATTTAAGTAGTCAGTGAGTCATTCTTGGAGTCATCAGTGATTCATTTAGTGAGTCAAACAAACAGTCAGAGAGTCAGGTAGTAAGCAGTTAGTCAGTGAATCATTTATACAGACGGTGATTCACTCAGTGAGTCAAACAAACACAGTTGGGCTGTGAGTAACTTAGTGAATCAAATAAACAGTCAGTGAATCAAGTAGTGGCAGTCATAGTCAGTGAGTTATTTAAGTTGTCAGTGACTCAGTTATACAGTCAGTGAGTCACTCTGTGATTCATTTAGTGAGTCATTTAAGTAGTCAGTGAGACATTTATACAATCACTGAGTCGCTCCAATTCACTTAGTGAGTCAAACAAAGTGTCAGTGAATCATTTATAGAGTCAGTGAGTCACAATGAGTCAAACAAACATTTAGCGAGTTGGGTTGTGAGTCACTTAGTGAATCAAATAAGCAGTCAGTGGGTCATTTAAGTAGTCACTGAGTCATTTATACAGTCAATGAGTCACTTGTAGGGTCAGTGAGTCACTCTGTGATCCGTTTAGTGAGTCAGTGAGTCATTTATACAAGCACTGCAATTCACTTAGTGAATCAAACAAAGAGTCATTTATAGAGTCAATAAGTCACTATGTGATTCATTTAGTGAGCTGAACAAACAGAGTCATTTATAGAGTCAGTGAGTCACTATGCCATTCATTTAGTGAGTTGAACAAACAGTCAGTAAATCAGATAGTGAGTGGTTCACTCGTTCAGTCAGGGTGTCAGTGATTTACTTAAAGTGAGTCAAGCATTCAGGTAGTGAATCAGTTACTCAAACTAAATTCAGTGCTCTACTCTACTAAAATTGAATCTTTCTGCTCTTTCACTCTGCGTTTTCAAGAGAGAATAATTTACATTTGATTCATTTAGCAGATGCTTTGATCTGAAGTGAAATGCAGGTCCGACAGAGGCTTCAGGACCTGGCTCAGGGTTCCCCGTGAGGGCAGCTTGGTGGTCGGGGGATTTGAACCTTCCCCTGCACTGACCATAAAGTAGCTCGGGTTTGTCCTCTCCCACGCTAATTTACTCAAATCCTCGTCATATCCATAATCCCTCATCTGGAATCAAAGAGCGTCCTAATTACAGCCATTTAAGAGCAGTGTGTGACATCGTTTGATGTGATATTACCGTCTGTCTCCATTAGGCCTGAGCTCGTCAGCCCTCTGGTTCTCTTCAGCACCTCATCACTGAAGCCTGAAGCAGTCGAGGTGAAGCATTCAAGAGAAAATCCTGAATGTTTAACCCCTCTCATTGCTACCCCATGGTCATAACATCAGCTTTCTGATTTCTACTGTACTATAGGTGCATGTAAAGTAAATGTGATTATGATATATAGATCGAGTATCTGTAAAAACGGATAAAAAACTAAATCAAAATCTTTTCTGAGCTGACTCAGCCTCTAAATACTCAAATGATGGATAAACACGCAGCTTTTAAAGCTGTTAAATCGAAAGTACAAACATATTAACATCATACGAGCTCAGTCTGAATGCATAAACACCAGATGTTTGATGGATAAACGAAATTATTTAATTTTTACTCCGCCGAGCTTCACACAGTGAAATCAGAGGCTCAGGCTTCTCTTAGAGAATGAACACGATCCGATCCTGACCTCTAGTGGCCTTTTGGCGTAATGACACGTTACACGCGTCCGTGTAAACTCGATTTGTAAAGTGTAAAACTAGTACTTTGGCGACATCTGGTGCCCAACTTGTTCCACTGCATCTTAAAAAGAACCGACTATATATAAATAAATAATTTATATATTTATTTATATAGGCTCGATATCTATATCTCTCCATATATATATATATAATCTATATGATATATATGTCTATATTAACAAAAAAATAAATAAAATATATCTATATACTATATCTATATATATACACTCTCACGCTCCTCTCTCTCTCTTCTCTCTCTCTACCTCTCTCTCTCTCTATCTATATATATTATATATATATATATATATATATATATATATATATATATTAGTCATTGCAGAGTCCAAGTGAAATCTGGAGTCTCTAGTGATCAAGTCCAAGTCAAATATCAAGTCTGTCGCATGTGAGTTTGGAGTAGGAGTAGGACTGAAAGTGAGTCTCAAGTCAAGTGTGGAAGTCCAAGCTGTGTCCAAGTTGAGTTGTGTCTCCGGTGTGCAAGTTCAACTCAATTCTTGAATGAAGCATGCGAGTGCGAGTTCAAGTTGAGTCATGAGTCTGTTGCGAGAGAGTCAGAGTTGAGTCTTGACTTTCTAGTGTGCGGGTCTAACTTGAGCCTCGAGGCTCTGGCATGCAAGACCAAGTTGAGTTTAGTCTTGGGTCTCTGGTCTAGTTAGATCTTGAGTTTGTGGCTTGTGAGTTAAGTTGTGGAAGAACAATACAAGTCTTGAGTCTCTGGCACAAGTCCAAGTTGAGTCTTGAGTCTGTGGCATGAGAGTCAGAGTTGAGTCTTGAGTTTCTGGTGTGCGAGCCTAACTCGAGTCTCAAGGCTCTAGCATGCAAGACCGATTTGATTCTTGAGTCTCTGGCACGCGAATCCGAGTTGAGTCTAGAGTCTGTGGGATGCCAGTCCAAGTCGAGCTGATTTTTGAGTCTCTGCCTCAGGTCTCTGGCAGCTGAGTCCGAGTTGGGTCTTCAGTCTGTGGCTTGCAGGTCTGAGTCAAGTCTCAAGTCTTTAGCACAGTCGAGTCTCAAGTCCCTGGCACGTGAGTCCGAATTGAGTGTCAAGCCTGTGGCATGCAAGTCCAAACTGAGTCAGGTCTTGAGGTTCCACTGTGCAAGTCTGAGTTAAGTCTTGGGTCTCTTGTAGCCGAGTCGGAGTCGAATCTTGAGTTTGTTGCTTGTGTTGAGTTGAGTCTTTAGCATAGAAGTTCAAGTTGAGTCTCAAAGCTCTGGCATGCGAGTCTGATTTAAATCTTGAGTCTCTGGCACGTCCAGAGTCTGAGTCGAGTCTGTAGCATGCGAGTTAAGTCCAAGTCAATTCAAGCCAATAATCTAGTAGTCACTGGAAGCCCCATGGGCGGTAGCTTGGCCATTTTAAACATACTTGTAGTTGTTGTGCTAGCTGAATCTGGCTTTTGTGTTTCCTGTTTTCCTTAGCAAGTATGATACACATTCAAACAGATCCACACAGCCCAACCAAAACAAAAGTCCACCCTGTGGGTTCTTGTGTCATTTTGTATGTGGAAAGGATTTTATTTTCACTATTAAACATAGACATCAGTTCCACTGTCCGTTGGTTTTACCATTTGACTTCACTGTGCACTTAAGATGAACTCCTTTTGGTTTCTAATAAATGTTTTGCACAGTTCTAAACCCAATTCCAGTCATTTCCACTGAAACATCAGTTCCACGACCACAGGATACGTCTTCAGACATGGTTGTTTATGAAATGAGATGCTAGGTTGCTACAGTTAGGGTTAGCCTAAACGAATTACCAGCTGAAACATATTAGTGTATTATCCAATCAAACCTATTAACATTTTTTGGGTTGTGTATAATTTCAGGTATGATGGTCGACATTTATCGTATTAGCATCAACGCTTTATACTGAATTCCAATGAGATTAGCTGGAACGCCCAAGTCTGACATAACAGACCGTAAATAAATCTTGTCTGAAGGCTGTTTTAATCACGAAAAGGGAACAGACTCCGTTATTAATGCCCTCGTTTTTGTTTTTCAGTCGGTTAGGTCCTTAGGATTGTCCGAATACTTCTGTCTCTGACACGTATCTCTAAGGGTTACACGCTCATGCTGCGTTGCATAATGTTACACGTGAATATCTCGCACCCCCTCGACGTCATCTCCAAACGAACCAATCACGGGCCCCAAATCGCTGTAGCGTTGTTTTTGTGTTGAGTGAGAAACAGCAGCCGCTAACGGCTAACAGCTAACGGGTTAGAGCTAGCAACTAACGCGCATCGCTATCACCCGACGGTTAAAGCATGAAGAACAGCAGCAGCGTCCCGGCTTTCCTCACCAAACTCTGGACCCTGGTGGAAGATGGGGACACGAACGAGTTTATCTGCTGGAGTCCGGTCAGAAACTTTCCACTTTATGTTACCCTTAGCTTCGGTGCTATGAGCTAACCCTACACGGGCCCTATGCAGTTGCATCATGAAAACTCCGTATGATCGCTATTGTTATTATTACTGGCGCACGTTGCGTCTAACGTCACATAATGCTTACAACAAGATTAGACAGCATCAGTCAGAACGTGCGTTAGTTAGAATAGGTAAATAAATAAGCCATGATCCATTCATCGTGATTATTGTTAATCAAATCGGTTTACTGTTAAGACAAGTGCAGGCAAATGCAAAATCAAGTCTGTTTCTTGGTGTCATGTAAACCAGTTAACCATCAGATTAAAATCCAATTCATGCTCAAGTATTGCCTTTAAACATCCCTTAAAAGTTGCAGGAAAAAAATGTTCCAACTGTTCCCTTAAGTAATCCCATAATTAAGGAGTGAATTCCCTTAGAATTATTAAGGCCTGCAAAACCTCATCTTTAGGATTTTGTCGAAGTGAGTTTTGTTCGAGGAAAATTTAATAGCTCAGCTAAGTTATTGTTTGATTCGGTGCCCTTTCTGGCAGTCGTGTGCTATCTGGCTTTCGGGGGGCTCTTTTGGGTCCTTCCTTTTAGGGCTTTGAACAGGTTCTCTGTTTCCACCAGACGTGCCTTTGCCTGTTTTGTAAACAAACATGTCCATATCCAAATCAGTTCTGTATAAATGATGATTATTTTTTAAGTTTTATTTAATCACCTCCTCCTGCGTATAAACAAACTGTAAGGACCCACCCACTTTGGGATATTATTGGTTTAATTTGTGTGTCAGTCAGGGAAACCAGGAGCTGGAGTACCAAATAATGTCTGACTTTGTTTGTTTTTTTCGGACAGGAAGGAAACAGTTTCCTCGTGCTGGATGAGCAGCGCTTTGCAAAGGAGATCTTACCCAAGTTTTTTAAGCACAATAACATGGCCAGTTTCATCCGACAGCTCAACATGTGTAAGAATTTAAATTCAGCCCTCGTTAGCTCTGTCATCGGAGTGTTTGGATGTGGAGGAAATGCCTGCGGCCTCTTGTTTTAACAGACGGCTTTCGGAAGGTGATGCACATCGACGCTGGCATCGTGAAGCAGGAGCGAGACGGACCGGTCGAGTTCCAGCATCCGTATTTTCGGCGCGGTCGCAACGACCTGCTGGACAACATAAAGAGGAAGGTCAGTGCAGGGGAAGTGCAAAAGGAACCACAGCATATCCATTAAAAGGTTAAATCATTCAGCAATATTAAAACAGAATATAATAACTACAGTAAAAAATATTAAAATAATGTACAAGTAAATCAAATGGAATATAATAAATAAAATATAGAATATAGTAAATAAAATACATATAATAAATATAAAAGAGTGCTGTATAATTTATAAAGTACAATTATAATAAAGAAAAATGCAACACAATAAAGAGAGAGTGTAATAAAATAATCCATTATAAAATGGAATATAATGAATTAAATACATACTGAATGTACTAAATAAACTAGAGGGTATGATAAATAGAAAATTAAATGAATGAAATAGAGAATATAATATATTTATTTATTATAATAGTATAATAAATATGTAATCAATTAAAAGGATAATATAATAAATATAAAAATAGTACATATAAGTTAAATAGAGTATAACAGAGTAAAGAATAAAGAACAGATGTAATGGCTAAAATACAACATAAAAAGTGAGTGTAATAATAAATCATAAAATAAATTAGGTAAATCTAATAGGTAATGAAATGGGTAATCTAATAAATAGAATAAAAAATATGATCTCTGAAAATACAGGACATAAATATAATAGAAAATAAAAAATAACAAAATAGAGAATGTAGTAAAATAAAGATTAGTAAATATAATAAAGAATATAATAAAATATATTAGAGAATAGAATGAATTAGTCTAGTAAATATGATAGAAAATATAGTAATTTAAAATAAACAATATATATTTTCTTTTGAATACACTGTGTATTATTTGATCTATTTTACATTATGCAAATATAATAAATTACTTAAATACTAAAATAAAGAACTTAATAGTAAATATAATGAATAAAATGTAGTCTAACCTTATGAATCTAATAAACATAAGAGAATAGTGATTAAAATAATATAAATGTTTTATTTTAATATACGAATGTTTTGTTTTATTAGTTATGCAAATGTAATAAATTATATAGAGACTATAATAAACTACTGTATGTCCTAAATAAAATAGTGTTATAAAAAATAAAGTAATGAATATGAAGTAGGGCACATAAGCGAGTGTCTGAGCTTTATTTATTCGAGTATAAATGCAGTCACTGTGGGTTCTCATGTCCTGTAGCAGGTACCGCGGTTGGTAGCGTGGCATCCAGTTAGCAGGAGGAGTGGAGGCGGCATCAGGGTGCCCTTCAGTACAGAGTACAGGCTGTCTAAGCAGTGGCGATCATGATCATGATAATTAGTTTTACATTGGGCTTTTGCTTAGACCGATGAGACGCTGTGTTCTAGAGCTTCTGCAGACCTTACAGAACGTCTCTCTTTAAGGTGCCCAACACCAGACCAGAGGAGAGCAAACTCAGGCAGGAGGATTTGTCCAAAATTCTGTCCTGTGTCCAAACTGTACACGACAAGCAGGAGAACATGGACCTCAGACTGGCGGCGCTGAAACGGTGACTGTGCTCTCACGCTTCTTACAAAGCTGACCTTCTCTGACCTCTGCTTGACCTTGTGTACCGGTTCGGTTGTGTGTCGTAACCTTGAGATTGTGTTACCGATGTCGCTCAGTGAGAACGAAGCCCTGTGGAGGGAGATGTCTGACCTGCGACAGAAACACGCCCAGCAACAAGAAGCCATCAAGAAGGTGACGATAGCGACGATAGCGCTAACGATGCTAACGATGGCGAGTTCTAACTGCAGCTCCTTCTCTTTCTTTAACAGCTCGTACACTTCATCATCACCCTGGTCCAGAACAACCGCGTGCTCAACCTGAAACGCAAAAGGTACTGGGGCGAGAGAAAGTTTGTGAACCCGATTCAGCCTGAGCCTCATCCAAGTCGTGACAGCAGACTGTTTCATGCTAGCCTATTGCTAATGAGGGGCGGATGTTTGTCCGTTAGTCGTCTGGGCACAGCCTGTTCTGTGTAAAAGGCCTGAGCCACCTTAATAACGGAGCTGCGTTAAGGAAGCAATAAAAGACAAACAAGCAGTCACTTATTTCTATTAAATTGCAGCTTTTTCTTTCTTTTGTAGGCAGGTTTTGTCGGAATGCAAAGCACTGAAAATAGACACTGCTCTTGTTTTTTTTTTCACCGTACAGTGTTGTGCAAAAGTTTTAGGCCACCTCTTTCATTAGGATCCAAACAGAAAATACAGGAAATTTGCACGCAGCATTAAAAAAAGGAGTTGTCCCTTCTGCAGTCTGAAGAGCCTTGATCAAAAATGGGCTTTTTGGAAGGGAAGCAGCCAAGAAACCACTTTTTTGGGATGGGGAACAGGGTGAAAAGGATAAGACACGCTAAAGCTCACAGAGCATGGAACCAGGATCAGGAGTGATGAATCCAAATTTGAAATGGCTAAAACACCACATCTAGTGGTGGCCTAAGACTTTTGCTTTAGGCAGAATGTGTTTGTGTAGTACTCTGGCCTGGATGAAGATCAGACGTGATTTCGGCATGTGTGTTCATCTGTGTGATCTTTCCAAACGTCTGATCGGTTCCTGTTCTCGTTTCTGGAAGCAGGCCTCTGCTGTTGAGCGGCAACGGAAAGAAGTCCAAGTTCATTTCGGAGATCTTTGAGGAACCGGTGGAGCTCGGCAACGTACGTGAGGAGGAAACGCCCAGGAGTGGCGCTGTTAATCGTCCTTGTTTGTCATTTGTTTCCATAGCTCTTTTATTAATGCAGAGTGAACCCGGTTTTGTTCGCGTTCCCGTTCCGAGGGGCACGACTGGAGTGGTTTTGATAAATGCAAAAGGTGCCATTTTGCTGTTGCATAGATATTTTCTCAAAGACAAACCCTGTAATAAATGCAAAATCAGAAAGGTGCTGAAAGCAGGAGAGAGTAAGGCGGCTTTCAGAGGGCCCTGGGAGTAGACGGCGTTCTGAATGGCACCGGACCGGCTGTACGTCCTAATTAGCGAGTCGTTCTCCTTCTCTGCCTGTTAGTCTGCAGTCAGCGAGATCGGCGGCATGAAGACCAGCTCAGACCTTTCGGACGAGGTCATCATCTGTGACATCACCAATGAAGACGGCGAGGTTACGGTGGACTCGAGAGCGCCCGACGATGGGTAAGGCGTGTATTTGCGGGGGGTCTTTACCGGCCGTGTGTTGGTTTCACTTTCCTCTCTGTACTTTTCCTTAGCGAGATCGAAATCGTCGAGATAAACCACGGACACGGTGCAGCGGCTCCAGCAGGCGGTCTCAGCTCGAACCATGCAGCGCCCATGGATCCTCCGGTCGCGGGCGAAGGCGAGGACCTGGCGGGCACCGTGCCTGGCAGCAGCAGCATGCAGCTCAGCCATGGCTCGCTCCTGAGTCAGGAGGATCCCATGAAGATGATGGACTCCATCCTCAACGAGAGCGGAACCATTTCCCACAACATCAGCCTGCTGGGGAAGTGAGTCGCGCTGTAACGGGCGGGGTGTGGGGGTCATACCGGACCCCTAACAGATCTAACCAGGGCTTTTCAGGGCGGTTGGGTTTGACCTCCTGTTGCTTTAAATGAGTCTGAAATTAATCATGTGACGATTATAGATTTGACGTTCTTTTTTTTATTTCTGAAGTGTCAACAATGCAAAGCAATGCACATTTTTTGGACAAGTTTTAAAAAAATTAGTCCCCTGCAATTAAAAAACAGAGGTTTAAAATTAATAAAATGCTCTATTGTAGCTTCACCGCATCTTAAATAGCTGAAAGCGTCCCTTTTTTTCCCTGAAGAATATATATATATATATATATATATATATATATATATATATATATATATATATAATGTTTTGTTTGTATGTGGTGTAAGTGGGGTTTGTTTAAGCCTGACTTGTTCTGCTGGCTGCTCTGGTGCAGACTGGAGCTGATGGATTATCTGGACAGCATCGACTGCTCTCTGGAGGACTTCCAGGCCATGCTGTACGGAAAGCAGCCCGGCGTCCTGCAGGTACGGACGTGCAGAAACGTGTTCTAGCTCTTTGGCTTTTCCTCAGCCGCTCTTCTGATAACACAACACGGGCCGTTTCATGTTTGCGCAGGACAGCGATGACAGCAGGGACCACGCCCTCTCTGAGAAAGACAGCAGTGGGGGCGCAGGTAAGAGATTTGGACCGTGACCTCAGCCGAACGCCGAAGCTTCGTTTGGTTTGCTAACTCTACGCCTCTGTCGTCAGATAAACAGTTAATTCAGTACACCAGCTGCCCCCTGCTGGCCTTCCTGGACGGTTGCAGTCCTCTGCCCTCGGTCGCCGAGCCGCAGCCTGAAGACCCGAAGAGCGCTGCCGTGGACCTTTTGGACGCGTCTCTGGAGGCAGACGAGACCCCCCGCAGCTCCATGATCCGCCTCGAGCCGCTGACCGAGGCCGAGGCCAGAGAGACCACGCTCTTCTACCTGTGCGAACTCAACTCGGACCCGCAGCCGGCAGAGCCCCCGTCGCTCGAAGTCTGATTCCCAAACAAAAGCCAGCGCAGACGGGACCGGACCAGGCCTGCTTTGGTACAGATTCAGCAGTGATGATTTATTTATGACCCACTTTTTGTTTTTTTAGTCATTCCTGTGTTTGGCGGATCTTCCTGTTTGCTCTCTGTCCTGTTCTCTCTCTGTGTGTGTGTGTGTGTGTGTGTGTGTGTGTGTGTGTGTGTGTGTGTGTGTGTGTGTGTGTGTGCGCGTGTGTGTTCCTTTTTATAAGAGGACTCGTGTAGGATGATGTGTGTGTGTGAGACGTGGTACAAAGTGCCTGTCCTCAGCTCTCTGTATAGCCTGAACTCGTTAGATCCGAAATGTTCAGTAATTTCTCGTTGACTTTAACATTAAAGATCCAGCAAATCTAAACTCTGCTCGGTTCCTTTCACACCAAAAGCTTTGAAAAAGAACACACTTATATTAGACGCTGCGTAAAATGTTTAATCGGAGCCTGTTCTGATTCCTGCATGGTTAGTCAGGCTGACCAATCGGAGCTCGGTCGCCGGGCAGAACAGCTCATCAGGAGCTTATAGGACGAGCAACAGGCTGCCTCTAAAAACATGGAGATTAAAGGAAAGCTCTGGTGGAATAGAACTGAAAGGCTGGAGAATGATGGAGATAAAGCTCACAGGGACTGGATGGAAGCGTTTGGTTATTTATCTAAGAAAAAACACAAACTATAAAAAGCTTCCTGCCCTCATCTTCACCCGGGTTTTTGTTTTTTTAAAGTTGACGATGTGAAAAAGACACGGCGAAAGAAAAAGCAGGGAGTTTAGTATTCACCCATTTCAATCACAATTTAAGCCAGTCCCACACTGCTTCCATCTCCACAGGTCAGACAGGGTTAGAGGCATGAGCCGGGGTTCCAAACCTTTATTGGATTAAGACGACACAGATGACGCTCGTTAAAAGATCCGAAACGTACAGCGAAGCTTTCATTCCTACCGATTCCTACTGCATAACGTCACGGCAACTACTGGACTAAACCCGAGTATCACGTCTACACGGCACAGGAGCGGAGTACGAAATCAACTCTAATAAGGATAATAAAAAGGGATCAGTGCAAAACAACGTCACGTGCAAGCAAAGGTCACTACGGCTCATCACTGAGGGCTGGGCATGCAGGGACTAAACAGATAAACCACCAGCGCCTTTGTGCTAAAATACTGACTCGTCCGTCCCAAGTCAGGAACTAAAGCTGTGGCTGCATAAATAACGCGTTACTATTAACAAGAAGCGTCGTCATTAGCTCCTCCCTCCTGACCTCTTTTTGGAACGCAGAGCATAAAGGAACAGCGCTAGATAACATGCAGTAACAGCAAACGGAGCTAACGGGGCTATTCACACCATCGATGCCGCTCAGTCGAAGTCCCGGTTGGTCAGGACGAGCGGAGCCACCAGGGTCCAGACGTACAGGGAGATGCAGATCCAGCTGGACGAGATCTTCACCCAGACGGACGGCCATTTGCTGGTCATGACCTCGTAGTTGGAGTCGGGGCTGAAACAGAGCACAGACGGAACGTAAGTGCTGGGGTTAGGAACAAAGCTCTCCAACAGCTGTCCAGATGCTGAAGCAAACCATTACACTCAACGTCAGAGAAATGTCCTGGCACAATAATTAGGACTGAGATCATGTACTGTTGGGGTTCTGTCCCAATTAGGGATGCACCCAAATTAAAATCTGTACCCGCAACTGAACAACATGAAACTTTTGGCCAAGGAATAGGTTTTCATTCACTTTGCCGCTTCTTTCACTACTGCATCAATCACACGGCCTAAATGTCTTTTTTTTCCAAGCAAGACGTTTTTTCTTAGTGGAAAAAATAAAACATTATAACATTTTTATATTTTACATATTATATTTTATTTATTTTTTATTATTAATTTAAAGTATTTTGTATCTACATGTATACAGTGGGCCAAAGTATTTAGCCAGCCACTGTTCTGCTACTTAGAAAGATGAGAGAGGTCTGTAATTGTCATCATAGCTACACTTCAGCTATGGGAGAGAAAATGAGAAAAAATTCCAGGAAATCACATTGTAGGATTTTTAAAGAATTTAATTGTAAATCATGGTGGAAAATAAGTATTTGGTCAATAACAAAAGTTCAACTCAGTACTTTGTAACATACCCTTTGTTGGCTGTGGACAGGTGCCATTAATACAGGTAACGAGTGGAGGACAGAAGAGCTTCTTATTATTTCCCACCATGATTTACAATTAAATTCTTTAAAAATCCTACAATGTGATTTCCTGGATTGTGTTTCTCATTTTCTCTCCCATAGTTGAAGTGTAGCTATGATGGAAATTACAGACCTCTCTCATCTTTCTAAGTAGGAGAACTTGCACAATCAGTGGCTGACTAAATACTTTTTTGCCCCACTGTATTTTATATATTACATTTTACATTGTTTATTATTATTTTAAAGTAGTTTTTACCTATGTGTATAAAATCAAATCACAGGATTATGTGGAAGACTTAAAAATGAAATAACTGAACTCCACTGCTCCTGCTGTTCTGTCTCAGGTATGACATATTTAGATACCTATACCACGAGGGCGCTTACAGACACCGACCTGTACCAGTTGGTGAGGGTCATCATGATGTAGAGAGAAGCCAGGAAGAGCATGAAGTGGAAGAAGGAGTAGCTGTAGGTCACGCCGTCCTTCTCGTTATCGACGGCCCTGCTGGCGCGGTCGGCCTCGTCGTAGTGCTCGGGCGCGGGCGCGCCGCCGTCCTCGATCAGGGCGGACTCGTCTCCGGTCAGCGTGAGCTTGTTCACCTGGGCCGTGCTGGAGTTGCGGATGCTGAAACCCGAGAAGCCGTGTGTGGTTAGGTTCGGTCCGATACACGTGGAGACGCGGCTGTGGCCATGAGCTACGGAGCAGCTTACCTGGAGTACAGGACGCACATCAGGAACAGGATCAAGCCCACGATGCCCTGGGCGTCCCACCACTGCACCACGCGGTCCTTACCCACGGGGCCGGTGCTGTTCAGGCCGATGATGCCCAGCAGGCTCGGGTTGCAGTGACGGTCTGTCGAAGCAAACCACGCACTTTCATAAGGCTGCGCGTCCTCAAAGCGTTCAGGCTAGGGGGCGCCACGTCATGGTCCCTCAGCACAGACCCCCCACAGGACATCATACAGGCTAACCGAGTCACTTAACATCCGCCTGCATTCCCCTGTTCAGACCTTAAGCAGACACTTACCCGGCTCGTTGGTCATGGCAGACCAGGTCAGGTACATGGTGTAGAGGGTAACCACGGAGGACTGCAGGAGGCCCGACCTGGGCTGAGACTCCTGCGGGGGGAACGTTAGGAAAAGGTCGGAAAAGCGTGGCAACGGAAACCGACAGCGATCTGACCCAATCACAGAAACACTGCATTTCACTAATTCAATACACATTACTGCACGGTGTAAGGTCAAGAAGATGGAAATGACAGGTTTTTCCTTTTGACATGTTTGGTTTTTAAAATACTTTTTTTCTTTGCCTTCTTTCTCTTCCTTTTTCATTTTTGTCATTACTTTTCCCTTTTTCCCCTTTTGTCATCTTTTTCTATTTTTTTCCACGTCTTTCTGTTGCAGTTCTTTCCATCCTTTTTTGTCTTTATTCATTTTTCTTCCTTTCTTTAACTTTTTCCAACCCTTCTCTTGTTTTGCTTTTTATACTCTATCTATTTACATTATTTGTTTACCTCTGTTCTTTTCTCTTTTATATATTTCTTATTTTCTCCATTATATTTTCCTTGACCCTTTTCTGTTATTTTTCCTTTCGGCATATGTTCTTTTTTGTTTACTTTATTTTTTATTTTTTATTTCATTCTAGTTTGTATTTTCCTTTATTAAAGTCTCTCTTTTAATTTGATTTGCTGTCATTCATTCCTTCTTTTCCCCCTTCTTTTTTATTTTTTGTTACCTTTTCTTTAGTCATTACTTTTCATCTTTTACTTTTTGCTTCTATCTATATTTTTTTTCTTTTTCCGTTATTTCTTCATTAAAAAAGATGGAGATGTAATCCTGTAGGTAAAATTTGTTCGTAAGATCCCACTTTGAACAGGATTTACGAAGCCACTTCATTTATTTTACAGACAATGCTGTTTTTTCTTTACGGTTTGATTATTTTTAGGGGTTTGTTTTATAAAGGTTTTATTATAATAATAATAATCTCTAAAGGATTGGAGTTTCAGTTTGTAAATAGTGACCATGTAAGATCCCCAGCCTTTATAAAATCAGAGTCTGGAACTAAAAACTCCGGGACTTAGATATTAAAACTTTTCGTTCTTTTCAGTCTTTTTTAAATTGAATCTCGCTGAGGCGAGGTGCTGCATCTCGGCTCCGAAGCCCTGCTTCTTAACGACTGGATACGGACCCGTTGCCTTTAAACCTCATCCCATCACCTGTATCATGGGCAGGATGGACATGACGGAGGCTCCGACGCACAGCAGCATGTTGACGCTGATGAAGACCTTGTTCTCGGTGCAGCCGTCGCTGTGGGTGTAGTAGACATAGAACATGACCAAAGACGTCAACGCCAGGGTGTAGTTCAGTGCGGTGGCACTGAGGAGCGCTAGAGAGCACAAAAAGCACAAATCCAGGTCACTAGCCATTGTTTTAAGCTCGTATTTAAGCTATCAACATCAAACTGGTCCGATTCTTACCTGCGTACCAGCAGCGTGAGTTTCCCTCCTCCATCTTCTCCACCCACGACTCGTTCCAGGAGTGAGCGAAGTCGATCAGGAGCACCAGCTGGATCAGGATGAAGCAAAACGCTCCGGCCATGCCGATGTAGAACCAAACTGGAGGGACAGAACACAAATCAGCCATCGCTCCTCAAGATCACAAATTTCAAGGTTTCTGAATCTGGGAAAAAGATTACCGGTTGTGAAAGGGCCTTCAGGAATAAAAAAAGCGCCGACAGTTATAGCAGTGGCAGCAGCAAACTTGAAGAACCAAAACCTGCAGAAATTTGAAAAAATAACTATTAAACACTCATTAATATGGAGCTATAACAGCTATAAGAGCTTCCACTCTTCTTGGAAGGATTTCTACAAGATTTTGGACTGTGTCTGCAGTGATTCATCACTAAATAATTATAATTATAATAAATATAATCCCGTAACAAAGCAAGATCCGGCTCGTGTACCCGTTGTGCATGGCAGCCCGTGGATCCTGGCTGCTCTTGACCTTGATCATAATGAGGGAGAACAGGAGGAAGAACATGGCCATGCCAAAGCACACGCGGTACACGGCCTTGTACCCCACCAGCACGTCGCAATTCACGTGACCCCCGACGCCTGGGATGGACGAGCCGGACCCTCCCTCGCAAAAGCCTGGAATCTGCAGCGGAACAACAAGCACCCTGAGCGTGAAGACAGAGCCGCGACCTTCATCCATCTCCAGATAATATAATCAGGTGAAATGATACCTTCTTCAGCTGCCCCTCCATGCCGGGCAGAAGCATGATGCAGGCGATGCCAACACCCAGGAGAAGGATGAAGGAGTAGACGAGGCGGGTGACCGTGGAGTTGTTTCCACTGGGGCAACATCTGCACAGCAAGCAAGGGGCACTGCTACAAAGGCAGGGCAGCTACAGAGAGGGCAGGGGGTCCAGTTTAGCGCCATAAATACATAACCGTCTACTGGATCATTCGTTTTACCTACCAGGCTCTTAAAGAGTTAAACTGAATAATGTTGAACTTAAGATGTAAAGATAGATAGATAGATAGATAGATATCTATCTACAGGTTGATAAAGAAGCAAAAAGACAAATACAAAGAATAATGGACAAATTAAAAGACAGATAAAGATACTACTTTTCTAATTTAGATTAGGTAAACATTATAGCTTTCATTTCTTACATATATGAACTTCTTAATGATTAAAGACTTAATATTCTTTATAACTAACGTTTTATACGCATGTGATTCTGGCATTGAGATGAAAAGTGTTACATAAATAATAATTATTATCATATTCAGTAGCTATGCTACCGGCCGACGTTTCAGTTTCGACGAATAACCGTCTTTTTAAGTATTTGTCATTTTTTATATTTCAGAACATATAGCATATTAATAGGCTTTTTCTGATTTCGTTGAATTTTTATTTAATTTTACTCGTGGCACAGCGATGATGTGAACGTCATGGTGCAGATGTAAACACGGCTTATATTTCATCAAAACATTACCTAAAACGTACTTCTTGCCAAAATAAAACACAATAAATACAACAAACGTTAAATAAATCAAAACACTGGTTTTGATGCCCTGAATCTGTGGGTTTAAGCTGATATTTTCAGGCCACGCAGCCTGTTGTTGTGGTTTAAAGCTTCGGGAAAACCGGTCAGCAAAATATGCTAAGCTAACCTGTGCTAAGCTAAGCGTTGCGTATTTTACAACGACGGATCAGAATTGCACACTCACGTCTCCTTCGATATACTTGCATTTTAAAGCAAATAAATACGAATATAGGCGAGAGTGTGACTCTAAATAGAATTATTCCGTCAGTGGACGTATCTTGGACGGTTTAATACATTTTATAAATGAATATTTTCTTATTCAAAACGTGTAAACTCCAAAGGCCGACAAACAAAGACCCACAGCTGAGCATATTAGGCCTACATCAAACGCATGTGAATAAAACTCAATTTAATCATATTATTCTTTGGCAGCTCGATTATAGTTCGTAAATATTACAATAATACAAAGCTATTTTAAGTGCAAGTCACGGCGAACATGAGTCACCATTTCATCCAGATCTACTAATAACGTTCCATTGCCTAATGAGCTACCCATCACAACTTAATACGGATTAATACCTACATTTTAATGGATTTTAATGTTCATTTATACCAAATTGAAGCTAAAAACATACCCAACTCGCCAGAGAACTAAGCCCGAGAACAGCCCCCATGTTCACACTGCGGAGTCTTCAAAACACTGAAGATGGATGCTGTGTGTTTCCAGAGAGCGTTACAATAAGAGTCCAAATATTTTTGGCTGTTTCATGTATTTCAGAGACAGACTGTAGACGACATGCTTAAAGTAAACACCATAGGGTTTGGTAAAACTATTATAAACAGTGAAATGTTGATTAACCATTATGCACCCTTCATAAAATATCAGTATTATGATAGAAATCTGAAAGGTAGATCTGAAGTCATGACAAACAGATTGTTTTTGTAATAATAACACACAACATTGTCCTTTAAATGTCTTTTTCTATTGAAGGATTCAATCATTGACAATCCAGGCTGGAGCATGTATGTGAATCATTGCATTGAATAACTGGTATCAATTCACAACAACAAAATTTCTTGTAGCTGCAGGTCAGATGTTAATCCACATCTTCTAAACACATCTTCTGATTTTTAAACCATTCTGTTGTTTATTCGCTTGTGTGTTTTAGTTTATGGTCTTGTTTCATCATCCTACTTCTGTGAAGCTTCAGATGACCTTCTGTGACCGGTACTAGTTCCAGCCCCAAAAACTAAGATGTTCATCCGCTTCAGCTCCACTCAAGTTGTTTCTGTCATCAGCTCCAACCCCACCATACCAGGGCCACGCCAAGGGCAGTAACCCTCTAAATTCTCCGGTTGGCTGGGGACAACGTGTCATCAAGGACTTTCCCATCGAGGACTCAAGATCCTACAGTGGCTCTGTGTATCAGATTAAATAATGCCGATATGCATATTTTTTATGTTATTGTATTCAATATTTTATTTATCTGTTAATATTTACTTAGCTTTTGTTTTTTGGACTATTATTAGAAACTTATTTGACTAGATAAATTATTTTCATTCTTTCATTTATCAGCTAAGCCGCCCAAGCAGGTCGGGTCCCTTTTTGAGTCTTGGTCCTCTTAAGGTTTCTTCCTTATAACATTTAGGGATTTTCCTTTCCACTGTTGCTCCAGGCTTGCTCAATTTGGGATTAGATAATAGAAGATAACCTAAAATTTTAAAGCTGCTTTAAGACAGTGCTCCATTGTAAAAAGTGAAATAGAAATAAATCTGCCTGATGGAATTGCCTATAAATAAAAAAGAAAATAAACATATAAAATAGACTTGAATAAAAGCTAAAGTATTGAATAAATGTAGTGAGGTAAAACGTACACCTTTTTCTTTAAAAATGTATCAAGTAAAAAGTATTACAGAGGTGCTGGAAATGTTTGTGAACCCTTTAGAATTTTCTATATTTCTGCATAAATATGACATAAAACATATTTAGATGTTGACACAAATCCTAAAAGTAGATAAAGAGAACCCAGTTAAACAAATGTGGCAAAAATATTATACTTGGTCATTTATTTATTGAGGAAAATAATCCAATATTACATATTAGTGAGTGGCAAAAGTATGTGAGCCTTTGCTTTCAGTATCTGGTGTGCCCCCCTGTGCAGCAATAACTGCAGCTAAACGCTTCCTCCACATCGGCTTGGAGGAATGTGGTAGTCTAGCGGTTAAGGTACTGGACTCTGGCCCAGAAGGTCCAGGGTTCAAATCCCACCTCTGCCAGTTGGGTCCTTGAGCAAGATCCTTAACCCACAATTGCTTGCATTGTAAGACTGTACCAATTGTAAGTCGCTCTGGGTAAGGGCGTCTGCTAAATGCTGTAAATGTAAATGTAAATGTAGCCCATTCCTCCGTACAGAACAGCTTCAGCTCTGGGATGTTGCTGGGTTTGCTCACATTAGCTGCTCGCTTCAGGTCCTTCCACAACATTTCCATTGGATTAAGGTCAGGACTTTGACTTGGCCATTCCAAAACATGAACTTTATTCTTCTGTAACCATTCTTTGGTGGAACTGCTTGTGTGCTTAGGGTCGGTGTCTTGCTGCATGACCCACCTTCTTTTGAGATTCAGATCATGGACAGATGTCCTGACATTTTCCTTTAGGATTCTTTGATATCATTCAGGAATTCATTGTTGTTCCATCAATGGATAGCAAGCCATCCTCCCATTCGGCCCAGATGCAGCAAAAACAGGCCCCAAAAACCATGATACTACCACCAACCATTGTTTCACAGATGGGATAAGGTTCTTATGCTGGCAATTGCAGTGTTTTCCTTTCTTCCAAACGTAACGCTTTTTCTTTTAAACCAAAAAAAGTTCTATTATTTTGGGTCTCAATGTCCATCCACAAAACATTCGTCCAATAGCCTTCTGGCTCGTCCATGTGATCTTTAGCAAAATGCAGACCAGCAGCCAATGTTCCTTTTGGAGAGCAGTGTCTTTCTCCTTGCAGCCCTGCCATGCATGGTGGACTCATGAACATTAACATTAGTCATTGTGGCAGAGGCCTTCAGTTGCTTAGACTTTACCCTGGGGTCCTTTGACCTCACCAACTATTACACACCTTGATCTTGGAGTGATCTTTGTTGGTCGGCCACTCCTGGGGAGGGTAACAATGGTCTGGAATTTCCTCCATTTGTACACAATCTGTCTGACTGTGGATTGGTGGAGTCCAAACTCTTTAGAGATGGTTTTGTAACCTTTTCCAGTCTGATGAGCATCAACAACTCTTTTCTCTGAGAAATCTCCTTTGTTCATGCCACGATACACTTCCACAAACATGTGCTGTGAAGAGCAGACTTTGATAGATCCCTGTTCTTTAAATAAAACAGGGTGCCCCCTCACACCTGATTGGCATCCCATTGATTGAAAACACCTGACTCTAATTTCACCTTCAAATTAACTGCTAATCCTAGAGGGTCACATACTTTTGCCACTCACTAATGTGTAATATTGGCTGATTTTCCTCAATAAATAAATGACCAAGTATAATATTTGTGTCTCATTTGTGTAACTGGGTTCTCTTTATCTTCTTTTAGGACTTGTGTGAAAATCCGATGATGTTTTAGGTCATATTTATGCAGAAATATAGAAAATTTTAAAGGGTTCACAAACTTTCAAACACGACTGTAAGTTACAGAAAAATAATTACAGATACCTAGAAAAATGCCTAAGTATTCTGTACTTTGTAACAAACTGCATAAAATCTGGATATCCTTGTCTTATAGGGAGGTCATAAAGACAGAATAGTTAAAGCCATTGTACGGCTAAGTCTTCACGGCCAAAACCCGATGTGAGCCTTGGGTTCTGGGACACCACTGAGCATGTGCGTGGTGACATCACCGGAGCTTGGCGCTGATTGGATCAGCTGGCATCGTTACAACTGACCCCGCCGTCCCCTATAACGCGCACCACCACTCCCTGTCGCTTGGTTACTTGCCGAAGTGTGACGTAGCTGTACGCGCGTGCGGATGGAGTCTGAGAGCGCACCGGGGACGAGAGGATCGGGACGTGTCTGGAGAGACGCTCTGGGTCCGAACGCGCCTCGCGTGGATCGTCTGATGCCCGTGGAAGCGCGTAAACGTTTCTGCAAGGTAAGTTTCTGCACGGGAGCGCGCGTGTAAACGACTCCGTGCAGACCTTATGGCGGGTCATGTCGGGACAGCACGCGGAGAGAGAGGTCCACCGGGCACGTGTGTAGTGTTTATCAGTCCTGTAATGCGGTTATTGATCATAGAATTGGTGTTGATTGCACGGTTCCTCCTCGCGCCGTCCGTCTCAGACCTTCAGAAGGACATCCTCAATATCTTCGGTCTTAAATCCGGCTTTCTCTTTGTCAGAGGGGTCTGGATTTAAAAATAGAGCGTTCTGCAGATATATTGATTATACCGATCAGATATTTGGGTTAATCCATGGCCTGGGCTCGCTCACCTCGGCTATAAATAGACTTAATGTGCTTAATGGAGATAGTAATAGTAACAGGAGGGACACTCCAGCACATCCTGCTGACCTTGAGCTCTTCATCAGTGTAGGGACTGAGAAATAGCTGATCAGTTATCTACAGGAGATCAATTAGTTACCTGTAATCGGGACTTATTTCCCTGTGATCGTAATAGGGGAGAGTGGGGTCGGTTGGTTCGTGTTGGTTAGGGAATCACAGGTGTGTAGCACATTTGTTCTGCCTTTTTTTAAAACTAATCAAATTATTTTTGTCAAAGAGGGGTAAAAAGGGGCACACACTCAAGATCATTTATTATATTAACTATTTTATCATACCCCCTGTTTTATTGTAGTTTCAATTTTTATAGTCTCTATTTCGTTTATATTTAATTTTTTTTATTATTACTCGTATTAGCACACAACCATTAACTCAGTTACTTAAACAGACACAAATCAGGGGTGCTAGATCCCACAAGAGAAACAACCAAGCAGGTCTAAGGAAACTAAAATTAAGCGACTTGGCACAAAAAGAAAAAGCCCAAAACAGCGACCTACTACAACGTGAAAGAAAGACCACTTGATCAGTTAATAAAATAATAATTTTAGTAATAATAATAATAATAATAATAATAATAATGTGTAAGGGCGTCTAAATGCTGTAAATGTGAATGTAAATGTAGATCAAGGTCTGCCCTACATAAGTAATCAATTTCAAAACTCACAGGTAAGCACTGTTTAAGCACTGTTTTACCCAGGTTTGATCTTAAAAATGATAATAAATAGGAAATTAAAGGAACTAAAATTCTCCCCTTGACAGCAGATCCATTAGAAGCCGCAGTTTAAGATCAGTTTTCCATCTGTACTTTGTGTCACTTTGGCTGGGACTGTGGTAGCCTAGCGGTTAAGGTACTGGACTATGGACCAGAAGGTCCAGAGTTCAAATCCATCTCTGCCAAGCTGCCACTGTTGGGCCCTTGAGCAAGGCCCTTAACCCACAATTGCTTGGATTGTAAGACTGTATCAATTGTAAGTCGCTCTGGATAAGGGCGTCTGCTAAATGCTGTAAATGTAAATGTAAATGTCATGGTTGCCAGTTCTGCAAAAGTGGATTTGGCGAATGTTCTATAAAGTCACTTACAAATGGGTTTTTGGGGCTTGTTTTTAAGGTGTCTTTGCTTCTTTGGGTTTGCTCCCTGATCCTGTGTCTCTCGCAAAATATTAATGCAGGTTTAACTTTAGAGGTTTTGTTCAGTCTCTAAAAGGCAAATATAGATTATTATTGTTGTTGTTGTTGTAAATATAACAAAATAATAAATATAATAAATAAAGTAATGAATATATAAAATATAAACCATAATAAATTAAATTGAGAATATAAAACTAGTAAATATAATAAATAAAAAATATATTAAACTAGAAAAATAACAAATAAAATAAACAATATAGAAAAATAGTAAATATAATGAAATAGTAAATGTAATAAATAAAGCAGAATAATATAAAATAGTGCATTAATAAAATTAAAGTATATAATAAAATGGAAATTATAATGAATAAAATAGGTAATATGATGAATGATGAATGTAATAAAATAGTAAATGTAATAAATTAAATAAAAATATAAAAATGTAGTAAATAGAATAAATAAAGTAGTGAATATAATAAAATAGTAAATAAATAAAATAGAGAATATGCAGTAATAAATAGTAAATATAATAAATGACTAAATGTAAATATTTTGTGATGTTTCTGTTGATAACTGCTTCGTTTTGGATGCTGGCACAAATCCGATGGATTTAAGATGCCCCTCACCACTCATTGTGCCCTGGCATGGGCCCTGCATATGGCACACCCCATTATCTGAAGGTAATGGAGGCATGGCGTGTACCCCGGGTGTGTTTAGCACCCCACCAGTGCCACACCAGTGCACTGAACAGCTGTTGCAGCAGCGAGGGATGATCCCTCCATCCGGCCTCCCGCCTCTCAGACACGGCTGAATCAGGCCTGAGGAACGCTTCCTCCCTCCTGATGTGCTAACAGAAATACAACCTGACAGCATGGGAGGATGTGCAGCTGCTTCCCTCTGAAGCTCCTGGATCTTCTCTTATTCAGAAGAACGTAAATTCCTCTCAGGATGTTCTCCTGCTCCTCAGTCCCTGTGGAGGGGCGTTACATCTACTCATGATTAAAATTGATAAACTGATATAGAGCAATCTCTGTGCTGATTTTAATATCTGTAATGTCTTTTGTTGGATAAACCCAGGAAGCTGAATAGCATTGTGGGATGGCTAATAACATAAAGTCAGATTTATTTCTATAGCAGTTTTATAAATATCAGATCTACCACCCAGCTGAACAAACCTATGGCAACAGTGGCAAGGAAAAAACTCCCTAAATGCGATGAGGAACTAACCATGGGAAGACCAAGAATCAAAAAGTGACCTGACCTGCTCCGGCAGCCTAGATTTTTAAATGTAAGAATTAAATTAAAAATATATCAATAACACATTTATAATAATAGTTCAAATAAACAGAAGCTAAATAGAATAATTAACATAAAAAACATAATAAAAATATATAATGCATAAAGCAGAAAATAATAAAATATGGAATACATAGAATAGGGAATATAATAAGAAAAACAGAGTAAATAAAATAATAGTAAATATAATAAATAATATAAAAATAGTCAATATAAATAAAATAAGGAAAATTATAAAATGGAAACTATAAAAAATAAAATAGAGAATATAATAAATATGATGAAAGGATAAAGAATATGATAAAATAGTAAATATGATAAATCAGAGAATATAATAAATTTGAAAATAAAATAAATCAATTGGAGAACATAAGAATAGAGAACATAAATAAAATAGAGAATGTAATAAAATGGAAATTGTGATAAAACAGAGAATATAATAAAGTAGTAAATATATAATAAATCAAATAATGGAACTTATGAATTAATAAGTATAATAAATAAAATAAAGAATATATTTAGAACATGCAAATGCCACACAGGTGGAGATACAGACTATATGCAACTGTATACTTTGATGTTATGCTTTATTTAGCTATTTTTTCCCAGGCACAGAGAGAGAGGATCTGGAGCCTAATCTTAGTGAGGTTGTGTGTTATGTAAAAGTTTGGGAACCTCTGGTCCTAGTATGCTTGATTGATTTCCTAAATGGAAAGAGCTGACACATCGATCTTCTCATCACACCCAGTGAGGAACGGTGTGTTTTAATTATGCCTGAGGGACTGAAGGAACCCAATCAGCTTATTGTTTGTGTCCAGGCTCGACCTGTTTCTGTACCGTGGTAACGTTTAATTGGCTGGTAAAGGTTAGCAGTAACAAAGGGTCGTGTCCAGGGCCAGGCCATGGGTATGAAACGAGAGACGTCTGCATACTGAGTGTTAGAACAGAATCAGGAGGGTAAAAAGCATCTGATTTGAAGAAAACAGAAAGGGAAAGTTGATGAATCCCCACTGTGAAGTCTGGTGGAGGGCTGATGGGACCAGCATGCACTGCTGGAGGAAGGCCAGCCAGCCGGTGGGCGCTGCGGTGTGTGGATGGGTTGAAGACCGCACAGCGTTGACATGAGAAAGCCTGGTCCTAATCTACAGCATCAGGGCCTGTTTAAGCTCCGAAATGCTGCTCTGTGATACATCTCTGGACCTGAGTGAGTCCGAGTTATAAATAAAGCTCATCTGGGGCTCATTCCTAATGTCCCGCTATACATCACGGAGACATGTTGTACCGGGACGTACCGCTGAGGCGTCCCGAGCTGATGGTGATTTATGGTCCGTTGCTCAGACTCGCAGATGCCGAGGAACCTTCAGAACGTCTCTGTTTGCACGATCGAGAGGACTGAACTGGGAAAACGAGTAAATTATTAAGGGGAAGTCTGGGACATGAGGTGATTAATAAGCCTGGCTTATTTTAACCTGCTCTATTATTTCAGGTTAATAATGCAGGCAGAATGAACCTCAGATATTTCATGGTTTCCTTTTTCTGTTATAAACGTCCATTCCTGCATTTCAGCCCTGCAAAGCATTCCAGGAAAAGTTGGGACGGGAGGAATTTAGGACAAGTAATGAGGTAAAAATAGGTGTGTAAATCATGTTAGCATACAGCCTGGTGGTTTTGATGTCTTTATGAAGTTAGACAGAGGGAGCCAGAGTGAGAGAGATGAATAAAAGGCTGGGATTAGGTTGGATTAAGTTAGGATTAATCAGGATGAGACACAGGAAGATACGTAATCCTTTGGGAGAAAATCTTGGTTTCTCCTTACTGATACAGAACCGACCTGAGGTTCCTGTTCTTTGCTTCTATGCTTCTTTGTCTCCCTCACCGATTAAGCAAAGGATCAAGTGGTACAAGAACTTGATTTTCCACGTCGTTATCGAGGACGTTTCATCCTGCTTGGCGCTTCGTTCAGCTAATAACAAATTCAGCGGAATTTAAATAGATTAAAACATCAGTGTTACATTTACATAACTGTCTCTTCAGCTCTATAAAAAGTCATCTGTGCAATAAATAAGATGAGAATAATCATGGTGCTGAAGTGGTGCTTCATTACCAACACTATCATGAATAATGCATGAATCGATCTGGGACTCCTTTGATCTATTTATGTTTGTAAAAATAATTGAATAATTGAAACAATAATAATAAAAACAAGAGTAGTAGTAATAATAATAATAATAATAATAATAATAATAATAATAAATTTTATATTAAAGATATAATTAGCATTGAATTAAGCAATGTGCAAATTTGTTTTTTAATATTTCACAAATTTTATTTATTTTTCTATTTAACCTCATCCTTCTTTGAGTATTCACTAAAATAAAATTAAATTAGATTTTAAATATTTAAATGAATTTAAATTGAAGAACTAATACGTATGGTTCGGCGCAGAGACGCAGTGTAATGTCCATGACTGTGTGAACCTGAGTACGATACAGCTTAGATACACAAACACACACTTACACAACCTGGTGATGAAGCCTGCACTGATCCTTTAAGAAGCTCTCTTTAGTGTGGAGATGTGTCAGGACTGATCAGGATCATTAGTGATGTTCGGAGGGTGCGCTGTTGGTGCGCTGTTACTAATTTCGGGTGTGATGTGTGCATTTAAGAGCACCTGATCCACGATGACGCTAAGAGCTCAACCTGCTGAATACACCACCCTCAGGTATTTAACTATTCCAGAAATAGCTCTCCGACTCTCAGAACAGATCGGATGGGGTTCAGTCGGGACGTGTCCTCTGTAGGAGCGCTCTATACTGAATTATTACCGAGTCAATATTCATAATGCCATGTAAACATCAACACGGCCGAACAGCTCTGGGTTATTTTTGGGTTTCCTCACATGAGCGGCTCGCTTCAGGTCCTTCCACAGCATGACTATTGGATAAAGGTCCGGACTTTGACTTGGCCCTTCCTTAGGGCCGTTGAGAGTCCGTTGTTCCATCAGTGATGGTGAGCAAAACAGCAAACCATCCTACCACCGCCATGTTTCACCGAGGCTATAAGCTTCTCAGGCTGGAATGCAGGGTTTAACGTTCTCCACCCATAACGCTTCTCATTTAAATAAAAAACGCGGCGCGCAAAATATTCAGTCACAGACACTACATGTATCTTATGGACTTTCATCTCCTTTTTCGAAATTGTTTTGCAGCAAAAAAATGGAGAAGACGAACAAAGTGTCATCTCCGAGTGATTTAGACGTCGTTTCTTCGCTCACAGAAAAATGGAAACGCCGATATCGGGTACATCTGATTTTTAGAAAAGAAATAAATAAAGAAAGGAGCACGAAGAGTTTCAGCGTCTCATACAAGAACGTGATGATAAAACGTTAGATTTTATGTTTTGAGTGTCACTAAATAGTCTCCCTCTTTATAGCACATCCTAGTGAGGGAGTAGGGATGTATTTCGGACACAGCCATGTCTTTAGTGTGGAAGTTCTTCATGGCTACCAGCCCCTACTATCTTATGAAGAAGTTTCCATTAAAGGAAAAGCTGAACAAAAATGTTTCTGTATGCTGTCATTTAAAGTTCTTAGAATGAAAGAAAATCGGCCAAGAAAAAGGCCATCGGTGCATTTCTATTAATCGTATATACAGTATGTTACTATTTTGTATTTTGTTATATGTTTAATAAAAAAAATATAAGGAGAAATATAATAAAATAAGAGAACGTACCTTTTATGAAAGAAATGAGTCTTTCATGTGGTCGTTTTATTTAAAATGAACTATTTATTTACATTTATTTACATTAAATGTCCTAATCATGATATGTATCGTTATCGGGATATTTGATCGTATCGCACAGCCCTATTAATAGTATTACTATCATTTTTATTAACAGTGTCCTGAATTTGAACGTTTTATGCCGAGTAAAATGGATCTGTGGTTCTGATGAGGAGAGGGAACAACAGGAGACAAAATAAAACACCTTTTATGCATTTTGTTCCGAGCTTCATGAGGCGCAGAAGCCATGCTGATTGGTCGCTCAGTTTTTGTCACGATCAGACAGAGGGCGAATAAAACACCATCACATTTTCGGGGTCTGATGCAGATGTTCTTGCAGTTCAAAGTCCGTCTAATTGATGGTTTTTCCAAAATGCCTTGCAGATGAAGATATGAGGTCCAAAACCCGGACATGACGGAGGTGGAGGCTGTTGTCACCGACTTCTCCGCCACAGGACGGACCGGCCGCCGGAATGCCGTGCCTGATATTTTAGATTCCGTCTCAGGTCCTGAAGATACGGGGCTCCCGAACAAGCTTGCTGATCTCTCTGTCGGGGGTAGGTTCTGAGCTCAGTCTGCCCCTGCTGGGGCCTTCAGCTAAATCCAAAGGGTTCACTAACTTTATCTTTACAGATGCCGAGCAGTCCGGAGAGGGTCCGTCCTCGGGGGACCCAGCCAAGGACCCTTCAGCGGGGAAGGACCAAGCGGAGGGAACGTAACCGACCCCATCACAGCCCCCAAAAGGATGTCAGGACCTGAGGAGAAACAGGACTACAGACCAGACCAGAGTTCCTCTCACACGCCCCCTAGGGGTCATATAGGACCAACACATGGGTCATGATGGGTCTCCGTGGTGGATCAAATGAAACTTTGTTGTCCTAGTTTGTTTGTCCTGATGAAAGTACTGTTTGTACTCTAGATTTGTGCTTTTAACTGAACCATCGTCGTTATGTGAGTTTTTTTGGTGAGTAAATATGAACTGTGGGTTCGTTTTATTGTCTGCTGCTGTTAAATGTCGGTTGCTCAGTACAAAGGAAACACATTAAAGGTGCACTGGAGAATACTTTTCGTGGTCTTACTGTTAAGAAAATACATAGATTAAACTAATTACCCACAAGATGTTTTTTTCCACATCTTTATTTAACCCCTCTCTATCAACAAGGAATATAATTCTGGGACTGTGGTAGCTTAGGGGTTAAGGTACTGGACTTTGGACCAGAAGGTCCAGGGTTCAAATCCCACCTCTGCCAAACTGCCACTGTTGGGTCCTTGAGCAAGACCCTTAACCCACAATTGCTTGGATTGTAAGACTGTACCAATTGTAAGTCACTCTGGATAAGGGCATCTGCTAAATGCTGTAAATGTAAATGACTGTGTGTAGAGACAGTTAGACATTTTAAATTTTATACCATAATCTCAAACTTTAAAATTTGAGACATGTTGTAAAATCAGGCAGATTATTATTATTATTATTATTATTATTATTAAAATAGTACTAGTATTATTGCTATTATTAATTTTGTATTTTTATTACTATTAATTCTAATAAAATTTTAGTTAATCATCTGAAACTTTGAAATTGATTTTGAAATGTATTATTATTATTATTATTATTATTTTCAACTACTACTATTATTATTATTATTATTATTATTATTATTATTATTACCATATGTAGGGATAATTAATTAACCATTTTAAATTTTATATGGTAACCTGAATCCTTAAAATGTACGACATATTGAAAACTTTATTTATTTATTATTATTATTATTATTATTAATGATGCCATTTGAATGTTATCCTGCAATTCATCGTGACTCTCAGCAGAGGTCACTGTTGGAGCGCAGCAGCTTGACTGAGTCCAGTCTGCCTGGGGGTGAGACAGAGGACATTCTGATATGTTCTGCTCATTTTAATTCGTAAATGCTAAACATATTGGACTTAAGGTCAATGTTGGTCTGTTAACATTTGCAGAAATAAATCATTTGAGTGTCAGGATTGTATATGTCGCTGTTGAAGCCTTAATAGAGAATGGATATAGAGCACTGCCATCTAGTGCCTGGATTTGAGACAGCAGGTGATTGTGTAACTCCAGAGGAACAAGTGTGATCCCTGAACTTCCCTCAACAACACAGTCACGTGATCGGTCCCTCACTTCCTCTTTGTGTCTGAGTGGTGTGTTTGAAACGGGACCAGAAGCGAGTGGACCGAGACATGGCTCTGGTTCTGCTGTGCTGGGCCGCGCTGGTTCTTTATGATCAGACCTGCGCTGCACCGCTCACTGTCAGTAAGTATGAAAGGTCCTGCTCTGAGCTCCACCACCTGCTACTGGAACTGATCAGGAGAATTGCAGAAGTAGCAGAGTATAGCTTTGGTGTAGTTAGAATTAGACGGAAATTTAAACATTTCGAATTTTTAGTAAAACAAAAAAAAAACGTCATTAGTTTAATTAGCGTATCCATTTCAATCCAATGCTAAACGTGTTCTGTGAAGCACATGATCAATAAAAGATCATCTGATGGACACATTTTAGTGACTCATTGGCGAGTCAGGGTGCTTGGGAGCTATCTAGTACACTCAGTTTTATTTATTTTATTTACTGTTTTATTAAGTATAGCCTCTATTTTATTGTGTTCTCTATTAGTGCATGAATGAACTGCACTTCCAGTCAAGTCACATTTTTTTAAACGCAGTATTGTCTCAAATCAGCTTTATAAATATCCACAGCCCTAACTGAACAAACCTAGGGCGACAGTGGCGAGGAAAAACTCCCTAAATGTGATGATCAAGACTCAAAAAGTGACCCAGCCAGCTTGGGAAGCCTACATGTTATATTTAAGAAATAAATGAAATGAATAATTAATTGATAATAGTTTAACTTCACAGAAGCTACATTGAATAAATAAAATTGAGAATATAATTCAAAATATATTATCAATAATATATAATGCAATGCAATGGACAATATCATAAATAAAATGCAGAATATAATAAATAAAACAGAGTATATAATTAACATAACAGAATATAATATAGTAAATAAAACAGAGAATGCAGATTCATTTCTTTCATTACAGATAAATTCTGGCACATCTCAGACCTGCACCTCGATCCCACCTATCATGTGACTGAAGATCACAGTAAGGTGTGTTTCTCGTCGAAAGGCGTCCCTGCGTCCGATCCGGGCCTGTTTGGGGATTTCCTGTGTGACTCTCCATACCATCTGATCCAGTCTGCGTTCAGCTACATGAGGCAGGCGGACCTTCAGCCTGAGTTCATCATCTGGACCGGGTACGAGATTTAAATCCCCCGGGATTAGTGCTTACAATGATCACTTTGATCTTAATGCTGTCTGATATTAGAGATCTCTGATGTCTGTCCTGTAGAGACAGTCCTCCTCATGTTCCACCAGACGAGCTCTCCACCGACATGGTCATCAGCATCATCAGTAATATGACTCACACCATACAAGAGTTCTTCCCCGAGCTGCCCGTGTACCCAGCTCTGGGGAACCACGACTACTGGCCACAGGTTTGAGTCCTTCATCAGAACAGATTCTGTAATCCCCCCCGGACAGGATGTAAACATTACCGGACTGCACAATGGAGAGTATCACGATTATAATGAAAAAAAATTCTTCTTAGCATTATTATTTTTCTTCTTGTTCTTCTTCTTATTAATAATAATAATAATAAATAATAAATAAAATAATAATAATATAAATTCTAGAAAGGAATAAATAAAATATACATAAATTAAGAATAGTAATAATAATATCAATAACAAAACAGTAATAATAAAAATAATAACAATAATATAAATTCTAATATTAAATACAATATTTAAAAATATTATTCTTAATAATAATAATAATAATAATAATAATAATAATACATAAATAAATAATGAATGAAAGAAACAAAGAAACAAATAAATAAAAATTTGTACTACTACCAATAAAAATTCCACTAATAAATTAGGAAATAAAGAACTATTGCTAATTATAATAACAATGACAATAATAATAATAATAATAATAATACTAAAAATAATAATAATACAAATACTAATTATAATTAAATAGATTTAAAGAGACAGATTATTGATTATTATTATTATATGTATTCCACCAGAGCTTTTCTTTAATCTCCATGTTTTCAGAGGCAGCCTGTTGCTCGTCCTATAAGCTCTCGATGAGCTGTTCTGCCCGGCGACCGAGCTCTGATTGGTCAGCCTGATTTTTATGCAGAAATTAGAACAGGCTCCGATTAAACATTTTACGCAGCGTCTCGGTCTGTTGGTTTCGGACTCGGGGTGAAGGACGATGTTAGTATAGGGGTGTTCTTTTCGTCCGTTACAAACCTTATTTTATTTTAATTTTTTTTAGGATCAGCTTTCAGTGAACACAAGCGCCGTCTATCAGGCTGCAAGCAAACTCTGGAGTCAGTGGCTCGGTCCGGACGCCCTAGTAACTTTAGAAGAAGGTACGTTCTGTAATGCATAGAGTTTAGTTTTTAATGTGCTGTTTTATTAAGTCAAGTCAGATCTATTTGTATAGCGCTTTTTACAATGGAGCATTGTCTCAAAATTAAGCGTATAGCTGCCCTGAGTAAGGAGAGAGAGAACGGTTGAAAGCGTTCTTACTCTGTTTCTGTGGAGGTGGATTTTATTCTCAGCTGCTTAAACCCGGACTCAGGCTGGTCAGCCTCAACACCAACCTTTACTACAGTCCGAACCGCGTGACGGTCAACATGTCGGACCCGGCGGGTCAGTTCCAGTGGCTGCAGGAAACGCTGGATCTGTCCAAAAACAAGCAGGAAAAGGTAAGATCTTCATCATCATCATCGTCCTCACGTCATATGTATAACCTTCATATTGATTCAC